>BQKN01042887.1:0-10817 GCA_022839385.1 Asparagus kiusianus
CCGAGTTCGCTCTTGTTTAGATGACTCGGTGATTCCCCGAAACGTTGGTTTGATTCCGCGTGCGAGTGGATGCGTTCCAATGCTTGGGTGCGATTTGTTGGCTTCGTCACCTCGTTAACCTGCTCCGTTGCGTATGGCTTGGCTTCGGCGTTAGCGGGATAACGGTCGTGCTTGGATACGTCGCTCGATGGTCCGTTTGTTGAATTGGCGTCGTCGAGCTGTGATAAGGGACCTATAGGCAATTTTATACGCCTACAGATACCCCCTCTAAAGTATTTCAGTCTCGTTCTTTTATAGAAGAGTCTGGAATACTTTGGATGTGATTGTCCCAACCTTCAGTCGGTGTAGCGGGACTTTGGAATAGCTTCTATTCTGGATTCCTTCAATTCCTTCAGGTCATTCAGTGCTTTGTAGAATGCCTGTAGGGGTTCCGGTGCTGCATTTATTGTCTGACCGTTGTCGGAATTTTGAACTTGAAACCGATTCTTGATTTCTTGATTTTTTAGCTCGAGTTGGTTGCTTCAACACAGAACTGATCATCGATTGACGGCGTTGAATCTTCATTTACAACGCGTTGTCTGGCGTTTAAACTTCATTGTGACGCGTTGTCCGGCGTCCAGGCTTTATTGCGACGTATTGTTCGACGTCTGACACAGTTTATACTCGTACGTCTGCTGGAGTATACACAGTTTAAGCTCTTAAGGTATTGGAGCATGGCGGATACTTGAGTCACGAGACCAATCCATAGAATTGATGCGTCAATGACTTGTACTTATAGAATTTTTGGCAAATTCTCAGCCATCAACGGATTTGATGAGCCTTTACCGACTACCGTTTGAGTCGGGCTAGCATGCGGATTATTTAAATCCGTTCACATGTAACGTTGCGCTAAAGGAATGAACTCCCTTAGACTTTGCGCTATGATGTTGAATACATAGACTTTACCATTTGTTACGGGAATAGGTTACCCGGCGACGCGTGTTAGGCGTTGACTTTAGGGTTTTTGGCTAACCCCCAGCCTTAAACGGATTTGAGATGCTCTTACCGACCACCGTTTGAGTCGGGCTTACATGCGGATTGTTTAAATCCGTTCCGCATGTGACGTTGTGCTAAAGGAATGAACTCCTTTAGACTTGGTGCTATGATGTTGAATACATAGACTTTACCATTTGTTACGGGAATAGGTTACCCGGCGACGCGTGTTAGGCGTTGACTTTAGGGTTTTTGGCTAACCCCTAGCCTTAAACGGATTTGATTAGCCTTTACCGACTACCGTTTGAGTCGGGCTAGCATGCGGATTGTTTAAGTCCGTTCCGCACGTGACGTTAGGCTAAAAGAGTTAACCCTTTTAGTGCTACGATATTGAATACGTAGACTTCGTCTTTCTCCTGTGAAAAGACTAAACAGCAACGTGTATGAGACGTTGACTTAGGATTTTTGGCAAATCCTCAGCCTTCAACGGATTTGACGTGCTCTTACCGGTTACCGTTTGAATCGGGCTCACATGCGGATTGTTTAAATCCGTTCCGCATGTGACGTTGTGCTAAAGGAATGAACTCCTTTAGACTTTGTGCTACAACTTCGAATATGTAGACTTTGCCATTATTATGGGAATAGGCTACCCAGCAACGTGTATTAGACGTTGGCTTATCCCTACTTAGGCTTCGGGATAAAATTCCCCAGGTTTAGACCCTGGTGTCTTTTTCCATCGGCGAAAGACTAAACCGGCGACGCGTGTTAGGCGTCGGCATATCCTTTCTTAGGATTCAGGATGAAATTCCCCATGCGTGTAAGGCATGGATTTTGGTGTTATTAATAATAGCCTGCCACAATGTTGAATATGTGGACGAGTGTTCTTTTTAAACGGTTAAGAACTAACCGGCGGCGCGTGTTAGGCGCAGACTTATCCTTACTTAGGTTTCAGGATAAAATACCCCAGAATCGAACTCTGGTGTCTTTTTTAATCGGAAAAAGACTAAACCGGCAGCGCGTGTTAGGCGCAGACTTATCCCTGCTTAGGATTCGGGATAAACTTCCTCTGATGAATCCAAAATTGATAAACTCTTGGAAAAGGTTGGTGTGGGGAAGGAAGAATTTTATATTCTATTCCCCGGGCAAGGAAGGAAGAATTTTATATTCTATTCCTTGATTCTGGAAAGGAAAAATTTTATATTCTATTCCCAGTGCAAGAAAGAAACTAGGAGTGGGATCTCCACTCCGAGAATCCGGAAGACCTAAATAAGCTTACCTTTTATAGGATCGGTTATCTAGATGAGTTTTTTCATTCATCGAAATGAAATTTCAACCTTGGTTATAACCATGATGAGGTTTAACCAAAAAGAAAAGAAGGGAGCTCTTTCGTTTATCGAAAGGAGACTCTGAATTAAAAGTGGGCCTCTTGTTCGTGGAAAGAATCAAGAGGGGAATTTGTTGGTGGTTTGGACCAGGAAGATAGCTTTTGGTAGACTCACTGTCAATTGAAATTGATCAGTGAGGGATCTTGGTGGTCCCACCGTCAATTGGTTCGATCGGTGGGGGATTCTGTGGTGGAAACTATGAGTCGTCAAACACCAATGAGAGTTTTGTGAGAGAAAATTGATCCAATGAAGTGATCGGATTTCATCTCAGCAAAAGAGTGTTCGGAAATTAGGAGTTTAGTGTTTATCACTTTATTCATCATGACCGGGTTATCCCTAAGAATATTACATTTAACATTCTTCCGGGAACTTCCCATTACATGAATTATCCACCCCCAGCTTTCTTTGCAACACTGGGTTTATTGTTGCATTAACCGCATGATCGGGTTATTCTTAAGAATACCACGCATGGCACTCTCCAGGAACTTCCTGTGGAAGAAAGGAAATAGTTTAGACTCTTATACCTATTGGAGTATCAGGGAGCAGTTTATACTCTTATACCGGTCGGAGTTAGGGGATACAGTTTATACTCGTGCACCCACTGGAGTCTTGCCATTCTTGACTGGCTTACTCTAGCGTTATGACGCCGGCTTCAACCAAGGTCTGGATACTGTTCTTTAGAGTAAAGCAGGCCTTGGTGGGATGAAGGATCCTCCTGTGGTATGCGCAGTACTTCGGATCCGCAGTGTTGTCAGCTTCCTATTGATTCGTGATCGGTGGGAGCTTGATCTTGTTATTGTCAAGGAGGGATTTGAAGATGGCTGGAACATCTTCGTCCTTGAAGGAGTACTCTTTTTGAGGCCTCTGATCCGAAGTTTTCGGTTGTCTCCGGGACTGCTGTTGTGACGTTTGATTGGCATCAACAGCTGCTGCAGGTGTTTTACCCTTACCACGGGAGGCAAAGTTCGAGTTTGGAGGATTGGTCGTCAATCGACCCCTCTCGGCCTTCTTCCTTCGGAGGAAGCGTTCGGCTTGTTCCCCTCGGACCTTCAAGTCTTTCCAATTATTGGACGGTGCTGTCCCTATTGCTTCCAACACGTCCAATGCGAGGTTGTTGTGGCAAGTTTGAAGGATGAACTCTTCGGTGATCGGGTCCCGGCAATTTAACGCTTTGTTCCGGAACCTTTTGACGAAGGTTTCGACTAACTCCCCGTCCTTTTGTTTCTCGTCAAGCAACGTTCCGATGGATATCTCTGTGTCGTCGTCGAAGAAATTGGTGAGGAACATTGTCTCCATGTTGTCCCAGCTATGCACGCTTCCTGGCTTGAGGCGGCGGTACCAATCGAAGGCGGCTCCACGAAGAGTGCCAACGAATGACCGCACCATCAGAGGCTCATTGCCGGAGATAACACCCATGTGTGATTTGAAATAAATCAAATGCTGAGTGGGGGAACCTTTCCCATCGAACGGCGTGAAGTTGATTAGACTAAACTTCGCCGGATAGGGGATTGAATCCCACTCCATTGGGTATGGACAAGGAATGCCCGTTTTCTTCACCTCTTGAGCGGACATCAAGGTATTAATTTTGCTCTCGAGGCTTCTGATCTTCAAGTTTTCACTTGTATCTTCGTTGGCATCCTCATTACCACCCCCTGCGTTGACGGGAGGGTCGCTGGCATTATGAGCGTCATCCGTATCCGTATGCTCAACTTCTTGAACAACCTGATTACGGTGGCTTGGTTCGCCTTGCTGGTTCCTCAGTGCCTGGATTTGCTGCTCATGCATCTCCCTCATGGTCTGCATGGCCATCTGCATCTCGAACCTGAAGGTCTCCTGTTGTTTGGTCATGGCTTCTTCAAGCATCTTGGCCACTTGTTCCGCGCTTATCATGAATGACTCGCGGGGTTCTCCTTCGCTGGATACGGTGTTATCAGACGCAACTGCAGAGCATGCATCTGATTCCTCATCTTCTGAAGGTGGTCTTATCCGAACCCTACCATAAGTTCCTCGTGCGATGGCTCCAGACTACAAACGGGTTAAACGCCGAGATGCTCCCAGAATTGACTCGAGATCATCCCGTGCCAATATCCTTTTGCTGGTCACGTTAGCGGTGACCCTTGGAAATTCTCCATCTTCAACCACCGCTCTCCTTCGTCGGGAACGCGTAGGCCTTGGCTTTGGCGTTTTAGTGCTGAGCCTTTCAAATACAGAGATTCTCTCAGGGACTGCCTTGACGCAGTTGCACTCAGAGAGTACCGCTCGAATGAGCTTCGAACAAGGACATTGCGTTTCGAGCCTTCGAGGGCTCCTCTTTCTGGATTTGCTCGTACCCCCAGCACGATAGTACAACTCGTCAATTTGATCGGAGTAACCTATCGTGTGTTGGCACGATTTCTTAGGTATAACGTTATCATCATCGGATGACAACGTTTCCTTCTGAGAGCGAATTACCTTCTTTGGGCTTTCAAAGGTTACGCGTCTCGAAACGCGCCTTTGTCGGCGTGAATCTTCAACGGGCTCCCGAGCTTCGATGCGCAAGGTAGTGCGCTTGGGTGCCGTGAACTCCTTGTCATGTTGAGGGTTGTGTCGACCCCCAGCATGTTGATTAGTTCGGAGCTGTCTCAGTGGACCCAAACGTTCTTGGATTGGAGCTTTGCTTCGCTCCTCGGGAAATGGACCGAGGCGCTCCAAGACTGACTTCCTTTTCTGGGATGGCTCCGCAGGATCTCCCGGAGCAATTGTGGGGATCATCGACGATTTGCGTTGGCTCGCCGGAGATTGAATCTGCTTCGAAGGCTGTAACGATTGTGCCTTAACCTGAATCGCCGTTTCAGATTTCGGCCTCCATACTTGGCGGGTTTGGGGCGGTTTCTTTGCCACCTCCTTTTGCAGCCTTCTACGGGCTTCTTCAATTTGAGCCCTTGCTTGCGCTGAGAGTGCGCGGCGCTTGTGAATGCGCTCCTCAAGTGTTGAACGATTCCGTTTGACGCGGATCCATTCGTTGGTTGGCGGCTTGGAGGAGTTGCCACTCATCTGTTGTTGAGGCTGCTTGCCTCTTCTGTTCTTCAGATCCGCCTTGTAGCGAACTCCGTCAACAGATTTCATGGCCTTTGCGAATTGTTTCGCAAGGCGTTGCCGTTGCCTTTGGTGGGCTCTCTTCGAGAGAGTCGCTACGCCCCCTGCGGCAGAAGGGTTGGCCAGAGTAGATCCGACCTGGTTAGAAATTGGGGAGATCTCACCCAATGCAGGTTCGACATCAAACGGGGCGAGATCTTCGTTGGTAGCTTCAACATCTTCGTACCAACGAAGTTTCCTCTTGGGGGAGAACTTTGGAGACTTGGACTTGCGGGAGGAGGTAGATCCGGACGAGGACGACAGGTACGCCTCGAACTTCTGTTGGTCGAACTCGTATTCGACCTCCTCCACGACCGGGATCGGGATCCGCGGCTACGACGCAATGATCTCGTCGGCGAGATCGGTGGCTCCCACTATGGTCGCCAGATTGTTCGCGGGAAAAATCGTTGCTTTCTTCATTGTTGATATCATTGTACACTTTAATAATTGTTTATCGAGTTACAAAGATCCGGTCTTTTTATAAGAGCCGGTTACAATAAAAATCAAAATACAAATAAAGAAAAATTACAACTTGTTTCCTTCTTTGTCGAACGAATCGTGAGCTCCTGTTATGCGGTCACTCGCTTTGGTGGGTTCTTTGCCTGCGCCGGGGTTGTTTGCCGTGGACCACCGCGAGATCTAGATCCGGTCGGATCTACGCAGTATAACGGGTATTATCCCACCAGGGAGATAATAGCCGGGAGGGATTGTTTCACCAAGGAAACAACCGCTCGAATCTCGGGATCTAAGAACCAAGCTTAGATCCGGAGTGTACCTACGTAGATCTGAGGATTTGAGATCCGGTTCTCTCGAACACTTGCCTTATTTGGCGTTGATGATCGCCGAGCACCAGATATGAATGAGGGAGTCCCCGAAGTCCTAAAGTTTGAGTCTTTTTAGATCTGAATCTCCAATCCAGCAGGGCTTCGCCTCCTCCAAAATCCCACCTCAAACAAATGAGCACAAGGCCTATTTATAGGCACTCAGAACTGTGCATTTGCACAGTTCTGGGCCTAGCCACCTGTGGGTGGCTCGGCTCTTGGCCGAGCCACCCACAGGTGGCTCGGCTAAGGCCGAGTCCCCAGGTGTTTTGTCCGTTTCGCTGTTTTCCGGTGTTTCTGGTTCTCCGTTGTTCGGATTTGATTCGGTTTGTGGTTGACTTGATCTGGAATCGACTTGTTGACTTGATTCCAAATATGGCAGTTAATCCGCTTCTGAGTTCGAGTCCAGAATTGATCTTGATTCGATCGTTATATTACCGAGTTCGCTCTTGTTTAGATGACTCGGTGATTCCCCGAAATGTTGGTTTGATTCCGCGTGCGAGTGGATGCGTTCTAATGCTTGGGTGCGATTTGTTGGCTTCGTCGCCTCGTTAACCTGCTCCGTTGCGTATGGCTTGGCTTCGGCGTTAGCGGGATAACGGTCGTGCTTGGATACGTCGCTCGATGGTCCGTTTGTTGAATTGGCGTCGTCGAGCTGTGATAAGGGACCTATAGGCAATTTTATACGCCTACAACTACTGCTGCTAACTCCAAGTCATGAGTGGGATAGTTTTGCTCATGCACCCTCAACTGCCGTGAGATATAGGCTACCACCCTCTGGGTCTGCATCAATACTCCTCCTAGGCCTGCCAATGATGCATCCGTGTACACCACGAATGTCCTGTCGCTGCTCGGAATAATCAGAACCGGCGCTGTAGTCAACTTAGCCTTCAAAATATCAAAGGCCTTCTGGCACTCCGTGCTCCATATGAACTGTACACCCTTCTTCGTAAGGTGTGTAATCCGTGTCGCAATCTTCGAGAAGTCCTGAATGAACTTCCTGTAATATCCAGCTAAACCCAGAAAGCTGCGAATCTCTGTCACCGTCTTCGGTGGCTCCCAATCAAGAACTGCCGTGACCTTAGCCGGGTCCACTGCTATGCCCTCTCTGCTGATGACGTGGCTAAGAAATCTGACTTCTGAAAGCCAAAATTCGCACTTGCTGAACTTAGCATACAGCTGATGCTCCTGGAGGGTCCTCAACGCTATCCGCAGATGCTCCTCGTGCTCTGCCTCCGATCTCGAGTAGATAAGAATATCGTCGATGAAGACGATCACAAACTGATCTAAGAAGGGATGAAAAACCCGGTTCATCAAATCCATGAATACCGCGGGTGCATTGGTCAACCCGAATGGCATGACCAAGAACTCGAAGGATCCATATCGAGTAAGAAAAGCGGTCTTGGGAATATCCATCTCCCGAACCCGCAACTGATGATAGCCAGAACGAAGATCAATCTTCAAGAAATACTGCGCTCCCTGCAGCTGGTCAAACAAGTCATCAATCCTAGGTAGTGGATACCTATTCCGGATCGTGACCTTGTTCAACTCTCTATAATCTATGCATAATCTCATACTACCGTCCTTCTTCTTCACGAAGAGGACCGGTGCGCCCCACGGAGAATGACTCCGGCGAATAAAACCCTGAGCTAACAACTCGTCCAACTGGGTCTGCAGCTCTCTCATCTCAGCTGGTGCCATGCGATAGGGTGCGCGGGATATAGGGGCTGTGCCTGGCTGCAACTCAATACAAAACTTAACCTCTCTCACAGGAGGTAACCCAGGTATGTCCTGAAAGACATCCTGAAAATCTGAGACAACTCTTGTCTCCAATAACTCGGCTCCCTGATCCCGTCGCAGCACCTCCTCGATGTACGCCAGAAACGACTCCGCAAATCGGTTGCCCTGAGAGGTAGCTACAATCATCTCAGACGCATCGGACGCTCGCAACTTGACTGTCTTCGCAAAGCAGTCAATACTAATATGGTAGGACGACAACCAATCCATACCAAGAATAACATCAAACTCGGACATATGCAACACTATCAGATCAACTATGAACTCCAACTCGTCTAGACTGACGGTACACCTCCTACACACGCTCTCCAGAAGCGATACCTCACCTAAAGGGGTGGAAATTGACAAAGGGGTGTCTAGTGGCTGAGCTACAAGCTGGAGTCTAGCCATGAATGCATGCGAGATGAAAGAATGCGAAGCTCCCGAATCAAATAGAATACGGGCGGGAAAGGAATTCACAAGGAACGTACCCTCCACAACTGCTCCGCTGGCACCGTGATCACGGGGAACCACTGCATAAACTCTGCCTGGAGCTGAAGTCTGCTCTACTGCTAATGCTGGAGAGTATGGAACAATCTGCCCCTGGGGAGCCTCCTGGACTGCTCGAACCTGCCCCTCTGCCCTCTGCGTCGCTGGCGGTGCCTCAAGTCTGTTCGGCTGACCCTGTCCTCTGCCCTGCTGTCGCTGCTGCGGCTGGTTCGGGCCCTTGCCCTGCTGAGCTCCTGCTGGTGCACTACGACACTCTGAAGCCTTGTGCCCGAATTTGTGGCAGTTGAAACAAGAACCCTGGAACTTGCGCTGCTGATGCGCTCGCTGATCCTGCTGGGGTCCCTTCTTATGAGGGCCCTGATGCTGCTGCTGGTTTCCAGAAAAGCCTCTCTTGTTCTTGCCCTTATCACTACTCTGCCCTGTCTTGGTCTTCCCCTCCTTGTTCTTCTGGAACATAGAGGTCTCGATCTCCTGAGAAGTGGCAGCCTCAGCTACCTCCCTAACTGAATAAAATCTCCTCGACACGAGGTATCGTCGGAGATTTGGGCGGAGCCCAGCTAAAAACATCTGACCCTGACGCTCTCCGGTCTGCCACATGCCCGTGAAATGCAATAGCTCCATGAATCTGCTCTCAAAATCTGCCACGGTCATGTCTCCCTGAGTCAACCGGGATAACTCGAGCTCCTTCCCAGTCCGTGCTGAGGAAGAGATATACTGCCCATCAAAGAAGTAGGTGAAATCCTCCCATGTGAGGGTCATCCTCTGCTCTGGAGTAAACTATAGCCGGTACCACCTCCCGGCATCTCCCTTCAGGCTATACGATGCCAATCTCTGCTTCTGCACCGGGTCCACACTGAGTATATCAAGGATGTTGCTCACATCCTCCTTCCACTTATGGGCAGCTAGAGGGTCTGGTGACCCCTGAAACTCCGGTGCCCTTATCTTCTGATACCTCTCCACCATACGAAGCCAAGTCTCCTGCTCTGTGGCTCTGTCAGGTACTGCCAGTGGAATAACTGCAGGTGCTACCTCTGGGTCTCTCTCTCTGATCGGGACGGCCGGTATCCCCTGCTGCTGAGCTACTGGTGGTGGTGGTGTCCGTGGTGCAATGTGAGTCGTCACCATCTCCTCGATAGCTGTCATCCGAGCAATAAGGGGGGCCATAAGATCCACCAAATACTGAGGATCCTGCTGCGGCTCGGGTGGGACCTACTGGGGCTCGGACTGAGCTGGCTGCTGATCAGGTGGAGTCTGCTGTGACTCTGCCTGGCTGGCTCTCCTGGTACGGGGCCTACCTCGTCCTGCCATCTCTCTCCTGATGGTCAGAAAACAAAAGTCCATAAGTCAAACTAGACTTTTATAAATAGCGTATCATAATACAATTTTTCACCACATATAGTATTCACACTAATACTTTGAATTTATGCAAAATAGTTGTCATAAAAAAAATATCCTCAATTTTAAGATATATGCATATATCGTCCTCACTCATACTAGGAAATCCTCTCGGACTCTATACATGAATCCTAGGAAACTCTATCCTAGCTCCACGACTCGACACAGGATGATCCTAAGGATACTGGAACTAGAGCTCTGATACCAACTGTGACGCCCCTGGGTTCACACACGGCTGCAGTTCGAGGTGAAACCATGGATGTCAAACCTGCCATGCACCACACCGTGCAATAACACGTTTCACCATCACAATCACTATCTCTCTAGTGGAGTCAACAACAGGTGTAAGTACAAAGCAAGTAAAAAGTGAATCAACAATACTGGATGAAATGATAGAACATAATACATCTCATCAACGGAATAAACTGAAGAACATAGTCAAGGTCTGGAATGAAATAAAATGGAGTTCTTACAATTCTCAAATACAGTAAGTCTGAGTAAAGGAAATAAGGCGACACAGCCTTTACAACTTCTAGAATAAACTCTCAAATGTCTGACAACACTACAGTGGAGCTCGAAGAAAATAATACATAGATAATATAAAAAAAAGAAGCTAGACACTAAAGTAGTCCGCTAACCACCTGCGACTCTCCGTGCTCCTGGCTCGTGACCTGAAAGGGGGAGGGACAACGAGCGTCAAAGCGCTAGCGAGCAACATCACAACCAACCCCAAGGGATAGGGCTCGTTGTATATGAAAATACCATAATGTATAATAGCATTAAATCATTATACAAATAGATATGGGTCTTAGTACTTAGGGAAATACAACACGAGCATAGGTAC
>BQKN01042938.1:0-10866 GCA_022839385.1 Asparagus kiusianus
AGTACATTTTTATAAAAAAAGAAATCTGTTCAAGGATTGTAAAAAAAAGAAATCTGGCTCATTTTTTTAATTTCACTTTTTTATATCAGATAGTATGTGTGTATGTCTTATTATTGTCTATGCTCTCACTAGACCTTCTGGACTAAAGGAATTAAGAAGAGTGTCGATAACATACCGTTGAGAAATGTCTCCCCCCTTCTTTTCCTATATTTTGTAATTTGTCTGTATCTTGTGATGTGATTAGCGAGTGGTGAAACAAGACAGAAGCGAGCATTGTTATCTACTTTATTACTGTACAATTTCAAAGGTAATAATGAAAATCGCTATCAAATTTGCTTTATGGAGGGCGGCTGAACAATTGTTAGTGGATGTATTTTCTTAGTGAAGCTAATATGTAACAAAGCTTCAGAAAATTATAATCTCAAACTTTCTAGTGAAGTAGAAATACTTCAGAAAAAATTTGTCGGTGCAACTATCATTTATCTAGATATCTATCAGAAGTTGCTTCATCTTATTCAGCACCCATCAAAATATGGTAAGCTCATAATACTTTCTTAATGTACATGTTTTCAATGTGTGTTTTTTTCCTGTCACAATAGCAACTCAAGCTGCCCTATTCAAAATGTATTGAATACTAGATTCCTAGAAGATTAAAGATACGAAGCTGTGATGAAAAACTGAGGGTAGCAAGTCTCAGATGTAGATAGAAAACAATATGGTAGGCTTCAGAAGTTATTATGCAAGAGCTGTTTTATAAAGAGCTGTTTTATGTCCTAATTTTTTTTAAGCAAAGAATGCTTCAGAAGTTATTATGCAAGCTAGCATGTTACCAAGAAATGAATAATATGAAGAGCTGTTTTATGTCCATGATGAACTAATATAGGATTTTTAAAAGAATTTACCTCAAATGATCTCTTCTCTTTTGAACTTGATCTAGAATCACCAACTGTTTCCATCACTCAAAGAGAAGTGATTAACTAGTAATAAATGAAAAGAATGATCAAGCTAAAACCCACAAAAACCGAAACTAGCATTCTTTGTATAATGAAGTGTATTATTATACATACAAGTATATTTATGCCGTGCACGTGTCTTCGAGATCCCCAGTCTTGGCAGCACTCCAATGCAAGCCGAAACGCAGTTCCCAACCCAAGCACAATGAGAACACCTACATTCCAAGAGTTTTCATCGATGAAATCAAGTTTGTTATAAAGTTTATTGCAAACAGCCTGGGAATCATGCAATAACAAGGTGCTCAATGCCAAAAAAGGAGAGGCACAATGAATCTCAATTTTCACTTGCTTAGTTTCCATTTATGTTTAGCCTACAAAAAAGGAGAGGCACTATTAAATTTTACCGAATTAGTATAATAATAATAATAATGTCAGATAGGTATTTTAGTGTTCATAAGTTGTTATCCTCCAAAATTAAAACATGGGTTTTGATCAGAATCACAAAAAGATGAAACCTGAATTGATAAAACAAACTAATCACAAGATTTCCGATACGTGGGGTTTGGTGAAAAGAAATTAGAACAATATTTAATCACAAGATGAGCAAATACATGATCCACATAAAGAAGAATTTTATAAGTTCCATAAAGTTCAGTGCATGTTTCATCTGAATCAGCCAGAATTCGATGACAAACAGAGCAAATACTAGATGATCATAGTAATGAAGTTTAGAGTTAATAAAGGTGCAAAAACCCAAAAAAATAGTTATCGAAATTTTTGGGGTCAGACCTGAATCATCCAATGAATGAGCATAAAATTAGCTAAGAAAAATCCATACAGGAAGACAATGAAGCATGAGTTAGTTTGAATGGAAAAATGACCAAATGCATAGTTCAAAAATAAGCAACACATCCAATTCCAATCTTGACACAAGTACAAAGTATTGAAGACAAAAGGAGTATCCTCCATCTAATCCCAATCTGATTCATCTTGATTTCCACTTTCTGTTTCATCTTGATCTCCACCTTCTGATTCTTCTTCATTTTCATCTTCTAGCTCCTCCATGTTTGGCAGAATGTTAACAATGGATCTTGGCAAACCATCTCTACACCAACCAATATTAACTGCATCATCATCATCATCAATGCTTACAATCGAATCCATTCCGTTGTCATCACTCTCGGCCCAATATTGATCGCTATGAGTGACACCAAGATCTTCAAACACATTGCTTGGAATCTTCAAAACATAATGCCAATTCTTATTAACCTCTTCAACAGGGTCTTTCACATAAAAAACTTGATGCACTTGGCATGCCATCACAAAAGGATCATTTGTATGACATTTGTTGTTAAAATTTACACGAGTAAGCCCATATTCATCCGTGTCATGCTGAAACCAATCACACTTAAACAAAACAACACTAAAATTGCCCCAGTAGTCTAGTTCAATGATATCTTGTATGACTCCATAGAATGCCACTTTAGCAGTTATAGGATTATGGTCTCTAGAGCTTGCATAACTATCCACTTCACTTAACAAAGAAACACCACTATTTTGAGTTTTGCATGTATCATCGCGTGCTTTGATGTAGAAAGTATAGCCATTAATATAATATCCTTTATATCTCTTGGCGATATTGTTAGGACCCATCGAAAAAAACTTCATGTATTTGGGTATTGATTGAGATTCAGCCACGGTATCTTTAAACCATATAAGAAAATCCTTACTATGCCTTTGAGCTTCCACCCATTTTCTTCTTCTACCTCGTTTTCTCGGTTGATTCTCAATCAAGAGTTTGTGCTCTCTACATTAATAAGAAACAAACATAATATGTTATATAGTGAAATTTAAAGAATACCAAAAATAATATATAAAGATTTAATAAAAAAAAGTATACCTAATATACTCCCCAACTTCCCTATTACTGCAATTGAATAAAGCATATCTATGTGCATTAACCCAATCTACATCATCCAATGCAAATGCTTTGCCTTTCCTTTTCCTCTTTCCGCCCACGGGATGACCTATCTTTGGAAAAATAGGTGATGGTTCATCATCATCAATGACTTCATCATACTTTCTTGTATATCTATTAAATCTTGTCTTCACACCATCATGTAGATATAACGAGTAAAAAGTCAAGGACTCTTCAGCCAAATACCCCTCCGCTATGGAACCTTCAGGAGCACTTCTATTGCGAACATATGACTTTAATCTACAAAGATATCTCTCTACCGGATACATCCAACAATAGTTAACTGGCCCACAATCCAAAATTTGTTGAACTAAATGAATCGGCAAATGCACCATAATATCAAAAAAGCTAGGTAAAAATATTTTCTCCAGTTGACAAAGTATCTCCACAATTTCTGACTGCAATTTATAAAGATCATTTAAATTAAGAACTTTGCTACATAAGCCCTTGAAGAAAGCCCCTAATCTGATTAATGGAATAGAAACACGTCTAGGCATAGTCCTTCTCAGAGCAACTGAAAGCAAATACTGCATGAGAAAATGAGCATCGTGTGTCTTATACCCTGATATTTTTTTCCCATTAACATTGACACACCTCGAGATATTTGATGCACAACCATGCGGTATTTTAGCATTTTTTAACACACCACAAAATATCTTTTTCTCCTCCATCGTCATCGAAAAGCATGCTTTAGCGAATGTAAAATGCCGACCATCAGCTGACTTGGTTGGGTGTAGATCTCTTCTTATGCCCATATGCTGCAAATCAAAACGAGCTCTGACATGATCCTTCGTCTTTTCAGGAATATCTAATAATGTCCCAATTATATTATCACACACATTCTTCTCTATGTGCATTAAATCTAGCAAGTGCCGACATGTATTCTGCTCCCAATAAGGCAAATCAAAAAATATTGACCTTTTTTCCATGGACAGCCCTTTTCTATTTTTTTCTTCTGTTTCTTCCCAAAGTCATTAACAAAGCCACGCAATTCCTCCATAATCTCTATCCCGGATAATGATTCAGGTTTTTTTCCTAACTCAACATGGCCATTAAAGTTTCTTCTATTTAACCGCCATGGATGATTATCACTCAAAAATCGACGATGACCCATGTAACACATTTTCCTACTGTATTTTAAATATTGCGAACAAGTGCCATAGTTGCAGCAAGGACAAGCCAACTTCCCTTTAGTACTCCATCCAGATAACATTGCAAATGCTGGAAAGTCGCTTATAGTCCAAAGTAAAGCTGCACGAAGATAAAATGGTTGTTTACTTGAAGCATCATATGTAAGCAACCCGATTTCCCATAACTCTTTCAAGTCATCAATCAACGGTTGCAAGTAAACATCGATATTATTCCCAGGGGACTGAGGCCCTGGAATAAGCAAAGATAACATGAAATATTCTGGCTTTAGAGACATCCAGGGTGGTAAATTATAATTTATCAAGATCACCGGCCATGTACTATGTGAAATGCTCATAGTCCGAAATGGATTAAACCCGTCACTAGCCAAGCCCAGCCTCACATTACGAGGGTCTAGTGCAAAATCAGGATGATTGGAATCAAAATCCTTCCATGCTTTGCCATCTGCTGGGTGCCTTAGATTCCCATCCTGGAGGCGCTCTTTTGCATGCCAGCTCATGGATTCAGCAGTCTGAGAACACATGAATAGTCTTTGAACTCTAGGTTTTAAAGGAAAGTACCTTAAAACCTTGGCTGGAACACCCTGCTTATTTGCCTTCCATCTACTTTCACCACATTTACTGCAAGCAACTTTTTCTCCATCTTCTCCACGGTAAAGCATGCAATCATTAGGAAAAGCATGTATCTTCTTGTAATCAAGGCCCAAATCCTTCATAATTCTTTTGGCCTCATAATAAGACTTTGGTAGATTTATTTCAGGAATTGCCTCTCTCCATATGGCTAGATAATCATCAAATGCCTCGTTGCTTAGGCCATGGATGCACTTGTGAAGATACAACCGGATGATAAAAGAGAGTTTAGAAAAAGTTTTACATCCCGGAAACAACTCCTGCTTACCTTCATCAACTAACTTATAAAACTTCTTTGCCTCCTCAGTTAACCTTTCTTCATGGTCACTTAGGCCATCTTCTTGGTTCACTGGAGACTCTTCTGCTACATCTCTAAATACATCATGCAATAACCCATCGAGATTGTCTTGAGCATCATCAGCAACATCATCAGCTTCTTCATTATCGTCATCAACATCCATCCTTGATGACACACCCTCCCCGTGAAAGAACCAATCATAATAATTCTCCACAAATCCTTTGACAATAAGGTGATCATAAACAACATCACGACTATACCAAAAACGATTACAGCAAATGCGACATGGGCAACATATTTCATCCCCTACTGCTCCATTAGCAAATGCTCTCTCAAGAAAGTCATTGACATTATTAATGAACTCCACACTCACTCTTGGAGCGATATACATCCAATCTCTGTTTTCCGCCATTTATTATATGGTCTGGAGAAAGAAAAAATTGATTAACACTATTAATAACTACATATAAATATTGTGATTAATGAAATGTAAAAATCAATCCTTTGTTGCCATTAATAACAATTTTCATTAGATTGTATCATATATAAGCCAAATTCTTTTTATATTAGCAGTTACATTGCAAGTCACATATGCTACAACAGTACTATTCTGAAGATTATTAAAAAAAAGTATACAGTATGACATTTGCTGAATTAGACTCACAAAAATGTGTTTAATGAGGCAATATTTAAATCATTTATGACAACACCAAAGAAGAATCCATAACTGACAAATTATTGAGTTTAAATCAAAATAACGATCATATATAATATAGTATAACATTAAATAGATGGAATTACGTGTTAAACAAGTCCATCTCCATCTAACAAGTGTGACGAGATATAGTAAAATCTCTATTATCATCAAATAATCTAAATACCTTAAGAGCAAATCTAATCACAGATACAAACCAACTGAAATGATATAACAATAAATAATTATACACGACAAAATAACATATTATTCATCATGATGTACTTGCTATTTAGATACATTATTCACAATATTGTTGACATGCTCCATCATCAAATTCTTCATACTTACTGTTTCTTCTTTGATAACATGAGCTACCCCAAATCATTTTCATGTTCCAACTCTTAATAGTCTCTAATAAGAAGATAGTAAGAAAATAAAGATAGGAGGGAGAATAATCATTTTACATATAATAGGATATTTAGACATACAGATACAATCACCATGGATGAATTCCCTTTCCAAATTACCACATCTAATTGGTTCAGAAATGTCTCAAGTTCATTTCTAAAAAGAAAATTAATCCTAATACTAGTCAATGATATCAATAGGACTAAACATAGGACAGGATATATGTGCAAATCCAACCAAAGAGTAGGGGTCCATGACAATGTGAAAAATTCCTAATCACTTATGCTGGTTGGTGTTAGTCTTCACTAATGTTGTTCATAATTTTGGTAAAATACGGTAGCATTGATTTTATGTAGGCTTCTAAAGATTCACAACCTCTGTCTGTTGATATGTCATCAGAATGCATTAAACAATCTTAGAAACAAAATTCGGAATGTAACGCTAGCTGGCTCCAACAAATCTATTGTTATTTCGAAATATTAAGTGATTAGTAAAATTTAAGATTTCAATCCATTTGCTATTAATCATTCACAGAATTGAATAGCACGAAGCTGAATCTAAAGTATACACAACATGAAAATTCAAATAAAAATATGTTCAATCGTCAAAAATTTACAGATAAATAAGATGCAAAAAGGGAAACAAGAAGGTTGAATCTAAGAGTTCGGAGTGGAAGAGAAATCTGACCGAGTACCAGCTGAAACCCTAGAAAGCTCCGACGAGGACTGGGCTCGATTTCTGGAGCAACGAGAGAGAGAGAGAGACGAATAATGAAGAAGATGGACTCTGGCGCTGACTGAAAACGGCGACGAGACCAACGAGAGTAGGAGATGATATCGGAGAGGAGATAGCAGATGAGATCCACGATGAACACAGCGACGAATTCAGTGATAAGATCGCCGATTTTAGGTCATGGCGGAATTTTTGAGAGAGAGAGACGAATTCAGCGACGGAATTTTTTGGCCATGGCGGCGGCGATTTTAGGGATTTGAGAGAGAGAGATTTCTTTTAAGCGGTGGGGTTTAAGCAGTGCGGTCAAACCATGGGCTTTACTAAAGCTCAAAAGGCCACTAACAATTATTAAGTCTATGGCAACGGTTTTCCATTAAATGTTGTATTAAACACTGAAAACCGTTACGATAGATCTCTAACGCAACAGTTAAAACCGTTGCGCTTTAACTGTTGCAATAGATCATTTATGTGGTAGTGGTAAGTCATTATTTCTGTAAAGTAATGCAAGTTAAACAATAAAATCTCTGCGCCTTATCAATTTCTAAAAGCAAGTTTAGTGGTTTAGCTATATGTATGTGTGTGTGTATATATATACATACATACATAAACTTTGTTATTAGATGTACTGGATGAAATAATAAAAACTCTCAATCACTTAAGAAATAAGAACTGTTATATACCTTCAATGTTGCAACTCATTAGTGATGGAAATGCAAGCCCAAGAAGGAGAAGAGCCATAACTTGGATCCCCATTAGACAAGATAAATGAATGAATTAGGAGAAGGATTAGTGCTATAGTTCCAGTACTGTTTCCTTTATGTTTGTGTCACTTAAATCCTTAAATCTATGGCCAAGTCAGAAGATTAACACAAGTTTTGAAAGTGAGGGACTTAGTCAAAGATGATTCCAGATATAATTCACGGTCAATTTCTAGATAGTCTTTAATTATTTTACAATAATCTTTTAAGTCCATGTAGGAAAAAGACAGGTAGGAATAGAAATCAATATCATCTTCAAGAAAGTAGAAATGTCTTCAATTTAAGTAGAACTAGTCATCCAAGAGTCACCATGATTGTCAAATGACAATGTTTCTACTTATTACGGCCATTTTTCGATGGCAATTGATGGAAATTTTCCAAGGTGAACTCATAATTTGACCATTTACTTGTATAGCTTATACATGTTTTAGAATCTGTCAACATGGCATATGTGGGCCAATATGTTGTTATAATATAAATGGAGATATGCACTAAGTAATATGGTAAGAAATGAGTGCATTAAAGAAGGTAGGCGTTGCTCTTATTCATAGTAAAAAGAGTAAGAATCGATTAAAAAGAACTTAAATCAAATTCCAAACAAAGATCACTAACTGCACTAGGGACAATAACTGATAAGATTATACAGCTAATGGGGCCCATGAGAGTTAATAATAGATCTTAAAGAAAAGCAATTGAAATGCATGACATATTGTAAAACTAACGAGCAGATGAGCTTAGTGAAGGAAATGTTATGATTGATGTACGTAGCTGAACTCAAAAAATGGGAAATGGACTATATCATGGAATAATCTTTCCATGAGAGGAAGCTTCCAATTGAAAATTTATACTCACCGCGTTGGTGAACTCCATCATAGGATGTAAGTGATTATTATGTCAGTTTCTTTCTTGTTCACCAACTTGCTAGCATCAATCCGAGGAAATAAATCTTAGTTGTTAGAAGTAGGAATCAGAGTGAATAAGCTTTTAAAATTCAATTCCGATTGGTTATACAGGCCCATTAAAATATTGGACGGCCCAATTGAAATTTTATATTCACCACATTGGTGAATTCCATCATAAGATGGAAAGTGACTATTATGTCAGTTTCTTTCTTGTTCACCAACTTGCTAGCATCACTCCAAGGAAATAAATTTTGGTGGTTGCAAGTAGGAATCAGAGGGAATAAGCTTTTAAAATAAGATTCCAATTGGCTATACAGGCCCATTAAGATATTGGACGGCCCAAGTCCTAGCCTTTCGGTTTTGAACTAGCCAGCCCATTCATACGCATAAGGTGACACTTGGCTAAATATTTATATAGGTACGACTTCCTAAACCGCATCAGGATCCAGGAAAATATCCGTAATTGTATCCGTTAGAATACGTATATGTTTATTCAAATCTACCACCAATAAGATATGATTACGAATATATTTTTAGTAAAATATCTAGATCCGTATCCAAAATATCCAAATAAATATTAATCATACCATTACGATAGTTTTAATCCTTACATTATGGATTTGAGGTTAATTTTGATGATCAAGATGTCTAATCTTAGTTTTTTTAGATAAAATGAACATATTAATGAACTCTTTTGTATCACATGAACTATATTTTTAACACTATCTAGTTTTCTCATATCTGTTTTTTATCTGTATACATATCCGCTCATATATCCGGATAGATATCCATATCCGTATCCTATTTTAGCGGATACGGATATGAATTTTTCTTACTGAGCTATATTCATATTCGTATATGTATCTGATATAGGTAAATGAATATGAATATGACTAAATGCACCCTATGCAGTACTATATAATGTGCAAGTGATGATAGACAAAATGGGGATGAGTGATGGAAAAATTTCTGCTAATAGAAGGATATTAGAGGGTATAATTGTAAATTATAAGGTAAAATAAATGATGAACGAATGACCTTTTTGTGTTTTCCTATTTGTTTCCTCTCCTCACCTCTACCATTTCAAATTTATTACTAAATTTATTAAAACTTAAGTTATTCTCAATATCGAACTCAATATTATATGTTACTAAAATCATTATAAAATATAAATATGATGTATCTTTTTCTTTTTTTTTTTGTCTTCGCTATACGAGTGAAAGAGCTCGCAATTTCATCCTTAATTGATTGAGTGGCGACAATTTTCAATCATTTTACCCACTGGATGGATTATGATCATATCTTCTTTGCAAATAAGTTGTATCACGCTATTGCAATCAGCCTATGTATTGTGTTACATAAAGAAGCACTGCTTAAGAAAGAAATCAAAACTTTTAAGGTAAGGAAGGAAACACTCATTTGAATATATAATATGTTGAGGCTTCAAGTAATAGTTTGTGTGGACCTCTCCTCTACATCAAAACAATTAAAATATATACAAAACGTTATTAGGGTGAGATACATATATAGCATTCTTCCCCTCTGTTGCTGAAGCTACAGGTGACGATTGGAAAAACTAAAGAGAATGAGCTATATGATAAAAGGAGTAACTTTTCAATATATATCTCATAATTACGTATATTCTTTCTTTTTTGTGCATGAACTTCAGAATAATACATGTTTTCTTCCTGCACATGCCAGGATACTAGTAAACACTAGTAGAAAATGAAATATCGCAGACGGAATATCCCAGACGGAAAATTTTCCGTCTGGAATAACCTATACTAGACGGAATTAAACCGTCGACGAATTTCCGTCTATAATAAACTATTCTAGACGGAAATTTCCGTCTAGAATAGTTATTTTAGACGGAAATATTTTTTAAATTTTTTTTTGAATTTTACTGATTATCCTAGACGGAAATTTCCGTCTAGGAAGTATCCTAGACGGAAATTTCCGTCTACGATAATCAGTTCAATTTATAAAGAGGAAAACCCCAGATCTGGACACCAAATTCCCAAATTCATTGTAAAGAGGAAAACCCCAAATCCTTCGTCGCCCGACCTCGCTGTCTTGGTCGTCTTGGTCGTCGCAGTCCCTTCGTCGCCCGACCTCGCCGTGAGTTCCTCGCCCGACCTCGCCGTCCCGTCCACGTCGCCCCTTCGTCGCCCGACCTCACCGTGAGTTCCTCGCCCGACCTCGCCGTCCCATCCTCGCCCTCCCTTCCTCGCCCGACTAACATATAAAATTCTCTCTTTTTTCCTTTGATTTATTTATTTAATTTTTGCTAGTTAATACCTAGTGAAAGAATGGTGTGTTAGATCTAAAACTTGAGATCTTAAAACCATATAGCCATGATTAA
>BQKN01042940.1:0-11386 GCA_022839385.1 Asparagus kiusianus
AAAAAGGGAGGGTGTGACACCTTACATTCACGAATATTAATGCACGCTACTTACATTTTTCAAAGATTGCATGGATGGACATCAATTGCCACAATAACACCTTGCTTGGTAAACGAGAATGAGTAGAAATAGAATGACGCGAAAATGAGTAAGAACGAAATGACAATTCCCACTTCTCATTCATTCATACCAAACATGACCTTATTTAAAAGCTAGAATGCTCATTACCCACTACCCCTAATGAGCATTCCCAATAAGATGATAGAAAAACGAACATTCCCACTTAAGTGAAAATAAAAAAATACAAAGCCTCCAAATATGTCCATCATCATTTCATTTTTTAAATTACACTCAATTGTGAGAATAAAAATGAGCATTAAGTTCCTATATTAATTACATTTTTATTATTTTTCATTCCATTTTCACTTTACTCTATTCCCACATTATCAAACCCACATTATCAAACGAGACATAATAGACTATATACGTGCATCCTACCTACATTAGTAGGTAAAGGGCCTTCTATAGCAACTTCTTTTTCCGAGAATCTCACGTGAAGTGCAAAATAAAGTACGTCGAATGCTGGATTGAACAGTTTCACACACAAAATCAAAGCAAAAGGCAGGAACAAGTATAAAAATAAAACATGTTCTTAGATCACTCCAAAAGTCTAATCTCAAGCAAAATCGTCTTAGAACTAAAGGGAGAAAACGTTCGAGCACTGAAAACACCACAACTCAATTTTAATACTCAGAAACATCAGGTGCGAGCTGGTGCTGGCGCTCCAGCAGGGCGAGGAGCTTGGCCAGGCTTTGCCGCGTCGTCCTGCGAGAACAAAACAATAGAAGGTCAGTCAATAATTCATTCATAGATATGGTATTATATGGACAATACTGCAGCTGTTTTCCCATGAAAAGTGCAATGGCCAGGCTAACATTATTCTTTCACCTCGGTTAGGGCACCCACTACCTAGATAATACCTAAATAACACCATTGATGAAAATAACTGCAAGCAAATTAAATTTAACTAGGAGAACGGTATCACATAATTAGGATGCAACTAGAATTATAATCATACTTAAACCATCAACAAATTTTGGGATTTACAGGTGCACCGTGTTAAAGCTTAACAAATCTGACGTCCCAGTACAAAAGCAGGATATTAAAAACCCAGTATTGCCCCAATCCAGAATGTTGGGCTTCCAAAATCTGGACCAGGACCAAGGCCCATCAGACTGCTAAAATGTAACTAGGAAAATTTTCCCAGAACTTTACATGTGAAAATTTCATAGTATTCTACAGCATGTTTCGCATGTAAATTTACTAGTATACATCAAGAACCAACACCAACTTCTCCCCCCCCCCCCCCCCCCCCAACAACAAAAGAAAAAAAATCATGATTACTGTATTTTGTGGACGCTGCATGGCTACGCTAGGATATTTCTGAATTAGTTTGCATTCTTAAAACTTTGAAGCTCAGATACTTCGTGACACTTCAATGACACCCTAAATTTATGAGGAATGGGGTTTAATATTACATAAATAAATTACAATGCAATTGTAATTCCTAGATTCAAAAATGTGAGGTCTAGATTTTACCAAGGCCTAGCATAAACTAGATAAGTCAGTTTAAGCAAACTGTATACATGTCTTTCTAGCTGAACATGAAGTGTGAAGATAGCATTTAATAGTGTGACTTCATTTTTCTAAAGATAGATCACCTTCTTGCATTCTACCAGTTAGTTTATAATGTGAAAAACTGGTGCACCTACTACAAGGCTAAAGGTGTATCATCTTAAAACTTAATAGCATTCTCCCACATTCATAGGTCATAAACTATAAGATGAAAAAAGAAATGGATCGGGTTGCTAAAATCCAAGTAGTGCTAGCTGCTTCATAGGTACAAATAAAGTTATGCACGGCCTGCACAAACAAACACATGCCTTTTCACTTTTTTCTTGGAAGAACAAAAACTTCACAGATGACAGAAAATAAGATAAGAGGATTAAATTTAGAGTTTATGTATGTATACAGGGCCAGCCCTGGGGCTGCTCCAGGTGAGCGCCCGCTCAGGGCCCCCAATTTTTGGGGGCCCCCAAATTTTTTTATATAAGTATATTTATATATATATGAAGAAAAAATGTGGACCGTCTATTTTACACCCAGCTTAATCTCAACCCTCTATTCAAAAATCTTCTTTCAAAAACACATCAGCTCCCAATTCTTCACCTATTCTCATTTCTCACTCAAATTCTCAACTCTCAAACCCTAGCCGCCAGCACCCAGTTCTCCAAATCTAATCCCCCACCGGCCACCGCCACCGGCCACCCATCCTCCTCTTCTCTCTAGTCTCTGCGGCTCAGCGACCGCCGCCGCCGCCAGCCCCCAAATCCAGTCCAGTCCCCATCCTCCATTCCTCCTCTTCCCACTTCCCAGGCTCGGAGGCTCCCAGCCCCCCAAATCCAACCCAAGCAGTCGGCGACCCGCCGCCAGCCCCTGAGGGCCTGAGTCCCGCCGCCCCCAAATCCTCTTCTCACTTCCCAAATCCAGTCCCCTCCTCTCCGGCTCTTCGACTCCACCGCGGCACCGCCCGAGGCCGAGGCGGCGAGGCCAACCCCAAATCAGCCTCCATCGACATCCTCTCTCCGCCCTCAGACCCGAAATCGCCGCCAGCCCCGAAATCGTAGTCCCCATCCATAAATCCGTCCTTAAAATCCAGTTCGGTCCCCATCCTCCTCATTTTTTTTATTTTTATAATTTTTTCTGTTGTGAACTTGTGATTTTTAGGGTTTTGTTGCTGATTTGAGATTTCTTTTCTTGTATTGCAGGAGATCCAAGCGGCCAAGTGGGTCTTACATTTTCGGTGCTGCCGTTGCCGTAGTGTCGTGCTGCTGCCGCTTTGTATTCTTCAGCCAGAGCTGTTCAACAGGTTGTATTGTTCCGAATCTTTTAACTTCTTTCAATTTGATTGTGATATTTTTTGTTTTATTATAGAAATGCCTCCAAGAAAGTATCCATCTGGATATGATAAACGCAAGAAAAAAAGAAAAATTGAACAATTTGTCCAAACTCAAAGTGGAGCGCTTGATAAATTTATTGTTAGAGAAACACAAGATTTAGTTGAAAATTCAATTGAAAATGATAATATTAATGATTTGGGCCTGAATGAGTATGCGAATGAAAATTTGAATCATAATGAAAATGATAATGAAAATGAGAATCAGAATGAAAATGAGAATCATAATGAAAATGATAATGAAAATGAGAATGATAATGAAAATGATAATGAAAATGAGAATCATAATGAAAATGATAATGAAAATGAGAATCAGAATGAAAATGAGAATCATAGTGAAAATGATAATGAAAATAAGAATCATAATGAAAATGATAATGAAAATGATAATGAAAATGAGAATGAAAATGAAAATGAAAATAAAAAAGAAAATGAAGGTAAAAATGAGAATCCGAATCAGAATGAAATTGATATTGACAATGAAAATAAAAATGAGAATGAAAATATTTTAGGCAATGAACAACCTAATCAGTCCATGCTCATGAATTTGAATATTTATGATCCAAGAACTTGGGATAATTTGGACACAAAATCTAGAGATATATTAGTGGAAAATGGCCCTATAAGAGATCTATTAGTCGAAAAAGGTCCTAAAGATAAATTAGGAAGATGTTTTTCTTCGGCATTTTACACTAGACATTTATCAAATGGAGAGAAATGTGATAGGGAATGGTTAGTTTATTCAAAGGATATCGATAAAGTATTTTGTTTTTGTTGTAAACTGTTTAAAAATGGTTTTAAGAAAAGTTTTTTAGTAAATGAAGGATTTAATGATTGGATGCATCTTAGTGCTAGGCTTAAAGAACATGAAACAACTAATGAGCACATCATTAACATGAGTACTTGGCTTGATTTACGCATAAGATTAAAGAATAATAAAACAATCGATAAAAATATTCAAGGGCAAATTAATAAAGAGAAGGAACATTGGAAGAAAGTATTACAAAGAATAATTTCTGTTGTTAAATATCTTGCTAAACATAACTTGGTATTTCGAGGCACAAATGAGAGAATTTATCAAAATAATAATAGAAATTTTTTAGGCCTAATTGAAATGATTGCAGAATGGGATCCCGTAATGCAAGAACATGTTCGACGTATTGACCATGGTGAAATTCATTATCATTATCTTAGTCATAGCATTCAAAATGAATTGATAAGTATGTTAGCTTCTAAAATCAAATGTGCAATAGTTCAAAAAATTAAAGAAGCTAAATATTTTTCAGTAATACTTGATTGTACTCCGGATGTAAGTCACCAAGAACAAATGACTTTAATATTACGATGTGTCGATATTTCTACAAGCCCGATAAAAATAGAAGAATTTTTTATAGAATTTTTAAAAGTAAATGATACATCTGGACAAGGGCTTTTTGAAGAATTACAAAATGTGCTAAAAACTCTTAATCTTGATATTGATAATGTACGAGGTCAAGGGTATGATAATGGGTCTAATATGAAATGGAGACACCAAGGTGTACAAAAAAAAGTACTTGAAATAAACCCTAGAGCATTATACACGCCTTGTGGTTGTCATAGTCTTAATTTAACACTTTGTGACATGGCAAATTGTTGTGGTAAAGCAAAAGACTTTTTTGGAGTGATACAACGCATTTATACATTATTTTCTCACTCAACAAAGCGATGGTAAATTTTGATAAATAATGTAAAAGGTTTAACTGTGAAACCATTGTCGACTACACATTGGGAAAGCCATATTGAAGCGTTAAAGCAATTAGATTCCAAACGCTTGAAATAAGAGAAGCACTACTTCAGTTAGCAGAAACTGATAATGACTCTAAAATAAAAAGTGAAACAGATTCTTTAGCAACATATGGAATTGGAAATTTTGAATTTTTATTAAGTATGATTATTTGGTATGATATATTGTTTGCTGTTAACTTAATTAGCAAATATTTACAATCTAAAGACATGTTTATTGATATTGCTATAGATCAAGTAAAAGGATTGATTAGGTTTTTTGAGGATTATAGAGAAGTTGGGTTCACACAAGCTATGACAATTGCTAAAGAAATTGCTACAGAAATGGAAATTGATTCTGTATTTCAAGTAAAAGGTCAAATCCGTAGAAAAAGACAATTTGATGAGAATGTTAATGAGGAGACAACACAATCAGCTGAAGAATCTTTTAGAATCAATTATTTTTTGTATGTTGTAGATCAAGCTATTGGTTCACTAAAGAAAAGGTTTGAGCAATATAAAGCATATGAAGATGTTTTTGGATTTTTGTTTGGTTCAGAAAAGTTAAACTCATTAGATGATAATAATTTGAAAGCATGTTGTGATAATCTTGAAATTGTTCTAAAATATAAAACATGTTCTGATCTTGATGGGAAAGATTTATAAGGAGAACTGAAAATCTTACGATATATTTTACCAAAAGAAACAAAGTTAGCTATTGATATACTGAATTTCTTAAAAATACGAAATTGTTTTCCAAATGCATGTATTGCTTATAGAATATTATTGACTATACCTGTTACAGTCACATCTGCAGAAAGAAGTTTTTCAAAATTAAAATTATTAAAATCTTATTTGAGATCGACCATGTCACAAGAAAGACTAAATGGACTAGCTTTGATATCTATTGAAAATGATTTTATTGATAAAATTGATGTTGAGGGCTTAATTAGTGATTTTGTAGCTAAAAATGCAAGGAGGACAATTTTTCGATGATACTTTATATGCTAAAGGCTTCGATATCTCTTATGAAGGTAAGCACGGATACAAGAGAAACATAATATGCAAGTATTTTTTATTGTGGACTATTTGCTCTATTGGAAAGCTTTATTAATGTGGGATTACATGCATTTATCTTATCATTAATATTCAGGTGACCAAAGAGATGAAGAATGGACAATAGCACTTGAAAAGTATGTTAAAGACTATACAGATGCAAAAAATCAGGTAATATTTTAATGTCTGATCAGTAACATTTTGTTCATTAGCATTTTAGGGATTCGAATTGGAATTTATTGATATTTTGTATATAGAGAAAGGCCCCGTGTTTACTTTTCGCACAGGGCCCCTAAAATCTCAGATCCGGCCCTGTATGTATACTTGACATAACAATCTAGAACAAAATATACATGTTTAGGCGAGAAAAAGGGAGAATATAGCTTTGAAGAGAAGATGCAAAATCTTTCAATTTTTCTTTGATGGAAGGGTTCCACACTTCTTATGGAACAATGGTCAAACTCAACAGAACTAGCATGCAAGAATTAAAGGATCAGCATAGGATAACAATTGTTAGCCAAGGCTTTTTAGAGGACAAATATATGACTAAAGCAAGAAACAAGTAAAGGTGAAGTTTGAATTCTAAAGACAAATACAAAGCTAGATGAATTTTTTTGTGCTAAAAGCTACAAGTATGCAGTTTGTGAACTTATCAAGGATGACAAGCATTTTGGAAAACGTGCTTGCAATATTAAATGTTGCCAAGAGGGAAATTGTGAGATATATTAAACATACATAGAATTAAACAATCAGAGAACTCAAGAACAGATATTTCATAGAAAATACACTTCTAACTAAGAAAAGCAACCCATAAATGAGAATTCAACTGCAATTTTGATGGTAAAACCTAGAATATCTAAACACTAACCCTAATTAATAAGGTAGGTGCATATCGTGGGAAGGTTAGTTTATATATTTGGCAAATAGAGTATCATATGGTGTGACAAACAAAAAACATATGATGGCAGCACAAACTATTAATACAAACTAAATACACCGTAAAATAGTGCTTAACAAATACGTTAAAAAACATACCAAGAGAAATGTACATGCAAGATTTCATAAATTAAGTGGCCAAATTATTGTAAAACATCACCAGATACTATTGTATCATTAGCAATAAATATCTGTAAACAAAAAATCTTGAATGATGATCCAAATGAAAAATGATAATTGTCAGCTATGACAAAGAAAGCATAAGCAACAAACTTGAAACACTAAACAAAGCAGAGGAAAGGAAATATACCCTGCGTCTGAAGCGCTGTGGAGGCTCACGGTTCCTCCTGTTGGTGCGAGACCTCACCCTCACCACATGGGAGTGGATCGCACAGGAGACACAATACTGCATCTTTGCATACAGCTTAGGAAGAGTGTACCCTGAAAAATATTTTTTTAACGATTAAAAGAAATTTCCAAGCAAAACGCATTCATCAAAGAAATCAAAAGGAAATATCAAAATTACCATCATAGACACAGGCCTCCTGCACATCTCTCACAGCAGCCTGCTCCACAATGTTCCTCACAAGGAACCTCTTAATAGCCTTGTCCTTAAAGAAATAGAAAAAAATTTGAATAAATTTACAGTTACTGAAGAGAAACGAATATTGTAGAGAATAAGCACTCAACATAGGCACCAGAAAATCAACTAATTGCCTGAAGAACATGGGTATCAGTTCTTGAATGGAAAAAAAAAGAAAAAGACAATAAAAAGGAAAAGAACTAGTATCTAACCTAAATAGATAAATTCGCACGACAGAATGTTTAAATTGGGGGTGGAAGTTGATGATTAAATGATTGTCAAATTGTTCAATTATTAAGTCTAATTATTTGTTCAAATAATTCAAAAGATCATTTAATTCAATATAGAAATTGAATAATTTTTAGAATATGGATAATGAATGAATCATATATGAACATTTACATATTCAATTCATTTTTCTAATGAAATACTGGTTTAAAATTTGTCAATATGATCACATATTACATGCATTGTTACGCGCACGATGTTATATTTCTTACTTACCTTTAATTCAGATTCTACATTAATATTCACATATTTAAGAGTCCCAAATCGATTTTTCCTAACCAAATATTTAACTAGCACATTTATACATCATAACTATACAGTAATAATTTTCATATAAGTATACAGTAATAATTTCCATATGAGGTTAAGTCTTCCTTGAAATCTAATTCTTTAAAAAAATGAAATTATCTCTTTGGCCAAATAAAAGTGCCCTCTTGAACAGATAATTTAGTATTAACAAAATATATAGAATATTAATCAAATAAATATGTTCCAATCTCCAATAAATGCTCGAATAAGGTTATGTATGAATATCCGATTTCGAAGTCGAACATGAACATCTCGGTATCATATTCGATCTAATTTCTATAGATCTAAGTTCCTCCTAAAAATCTGAATGAAAACTGCATCAAAATCTAGGGTTTAGATGTTGATCCTCGACCAAGAATACCTTAGGGCAGCATTTTCCGCAGTTGGAGCAGCGGATGAAGTTGACGTGTCCGCGTCCGTGCTTGTTCCTTCCTCCATTCCTTCGCTTAAACGTCTGCAAACGAAAAATTACATGATCAGATCTGAGACAGATCAAAGCAAGAAGAAGATGACGTCAGATTAGAGAGCCTAGGGTTTCGATCACTCGCCATGGCCGCTGGATTCGAAGAAGCTTATTAGCCTAGTTTCTTGAAATCTAGGGTTTTGGAGGAGAAGCGCGGCGTTGAGAGCTGGACTGCGAGATTAGGGTTTTTTTATATGAGACGATCAGATGTGGATTTAACTGCAGAGATGTAATCTTGACCGTCCAATTACGATGTAGGGATAATAGCTTTGTGACTACCGTCTGGGCCCAGAAATAAGGTCATTTTTTCCTGTAGACCCCTGACATCTATTTTATTTGCAAATTTCTCCAAACATGCATAACAAAGTGGGTAAATGTCAGAATGATGATGATTGGACTTGAATCGGATCTTCTCAGTTCAGAAATTTTTATGCATCTGCACAATTAACTCAAGTTTTTGCTCTGTACAGTCTATGAAGTTCCCCACATTTGAAGAACTAGAACTTAAATTTCATTGTACATGATGCTTTCACAGGCATTGTTCAATAAATAACATCAATCTGAACAGCCCTTTACCCTCCTAGGATCATGAGGACGTCTTAGCGTGCAGCGTGCGATAAGACAACTTCGAATCCAAGTGTTTACATTCAAAATAACAATACCGAATCAATTTGGATTTTTCATCCCGCAATGTTAATTTTGCATGGCGCCTCGCCTTTGAAGACTCCACCTATTCGTCCGAAAACAAATTCAGACAGTACTGGAGATGGAAGTTAATCCACTTGTTATGGATTTTGAGTATCTTTCTTTTCAAATCCGCTATATGTTTTTGTCGTTGTTGGGAAATTAAAGTTGAACCTAGATTTGCTAAGATACCATGCTAAAGACCCCGCCTACCGCACCATAGATTACTCTGAAGTTGCAAGTTGCGGTGAAGGTTAAAGGTTACAACTCTGTACTCCAACCTCACTTATAGATTATCGCTGGCAATTGCAGATTGGAAGAACTTATCTAACTGCTATTCGATTGCTCACGAAAAACTGCTAGTTTTTTTCGCGTGATGTCATCGTCATATATACTTCCTTCAGAAAAATCAATGACCACTCAATTCTCGAACTGATGAAATTTACCTTTCCACCATCACCAATGGAAAGTAAGCTGGCAGACGTAGGAGCCAGTTGCCGTTCTAAAACAGTCATTTCATCATCTGGGATTCCAGCAAGCTTTATTAGGTGGTCCATGGCTGCATCTAGGCTTAACTTTGATCCTCATGCGTCAAATTTTCGGGGAGGATCAGATGAGCCTGCAAATTTAAGTACTGATAACAGAAACGATGAAAATTGATTATCATGCTAAGTTTCTTGAAACATACCTGACTGTGTACGTAGCTAATGCACTTAAAGCTTGATACAGAGCGCTCTCCTTTAGGTACCTGCATTTACATGTTGAGCCTTGAAACTATCACATTTCTTCCAGAAAGTAGGATCAGATTGTGGGTCTTGAGATCATGATGCAAACATATATTGCATGAGCATGTTCAATTTCTCTGAACCATAGAAAATTCATTGAAGGGCACCCCCATCTCAAGAATCTCACACACATGTATAGTTGTAAGGAAATATTTATTGGTCAGGCTAGTGAAGAATCTCTTTGGAAATTGATTAAGTTCGTTCTGGAAAGTTATTTAAATGTTCTATATTGGTCAAAAATTACCAGGTTTGTTGTGGTAGTCATGTTAATTATGCTGGACTTGATCGTGATTAAATCATAGAGATTAAACATCAATAAGAGCGGAGCTATACCTGAATCCATTGCTTGGATCTGAATTAGAATTTTGATGATCTTCTAATCTTAGGGTTTCTCCTTTAGTATCTCTTTAGATGGGGATAAGAGAATTAAGTATATTAACCCTAGATTAGGGACCATAACCCCATATATATAGGTGATGTACATTTATAATTTGGCTCATCATCAAATTATAGTTACAACCTGGTATCTGCACATTTAACCCATAACATATTTAAATACTCATTAACTCAAATTGATTGATCACTTTATGCAGGTTATCCTTAAGGATAGCAATACATACTGATATAACATATGTGCCCACAAATAGATTTAATTAGATTTAAATCCAACAATCTTCCACTTAGGCACCATATGTTTCCTTAAAGTGTGTATAACCTTATGAGCTCAAAAATTGCTATCATAAATAAGGGTATTTTCAAACAATCTCGTTCGTTGACTATATCAATATAAGATCAAAGCGGCATTCGTCACATTTATCGCGACTCGACCCATCAATGGTCATATATACCAATACAATCAAACGACATAGATCAATCATGGATGTGCAGCATGAAAATTACATGCAATGTGATCAGTACATGTCCATGTTTAACTAGTCCTACCTTAAACTTCAGTGAAGTCATCCTCAAACATAATGTACCAGAGTGTATGAACTGAAAACTTTATTCTAATCAGACAATACAACCTAACATAAAACGCCACAATCACAAACTCTTACTAAATCATGATATTCTCAAATAATACCACACTCATATGAGCAGTGTGCTCATGAAAGACCTTAGGTTGCAATCCTTTAGTAAGAGGATCAACTATCATGGAGTTTGTCCTAATGTGCTCTATGGATATCTGTCTACTTTGTACCCTTTCTTTCACAACTATGAACTTAATGTCAATATATTTTGACTTAGTTGAGCTCCTGTTGTTATTAGAATACATTATTGCAGATTTATTGTCACAGTATAACATTAGTGGTCTTTCCATATTTTCTAGAATACGTAGTCCCGTGATAAAATTTTGCAGTCATATTCTCTGATTAGATGCCTCATAGCAAGCTAAAAATTCTGTTGTCATAGTGGAGGAAGCTAAAAGTGTCTGTTTGACACTTTTCCATGATATAGCTGTGACGCCCCTGGGTTCACACAAGGCTGCAGTCCTAGGTGAAACC
>BQKN01042947.1:0-11797 GCA_022839385.1 Asparagus kiusianus
GAAATTAATCTTTATTCTCATTGAAATAGAAAAATAATCAAAATTTTATTTCTAGATGTTTGTGTTGATGGAAAATATGTGCAACTTCTTTGTGAAGTAAGACGACAAGACAAAAGATGAAGGAGCCTAAAGAAAGATAACAGCAAAAGAAATCCACATTCAGCCTAATGTTACAATCGATGTAGACGATGAAGACACTACTATATAATTGCACAAGAAAAAAAAACAAAGATGGAGAATGATTGATCTCGACTCAATAAAAAATAAAACAGAAAGAATAAAATATATATTTTCTAAATATTGTATATAATAGTTTATTTTTTGAGTAAAATTAGAAATCTTTTAAAAGAGATTTTTATAAACTATTTTTAGTATTTTATATGCTTATGTGAATACTTTTATCATATAAAAGTATACTAGAGTTAGCATTCATCTTTAGTTTGTGATTTTTATGAAGTCTATTAATTATTAGGAACAACTCCAAATTATCTTTAGTTTTTTTTCTAGTGCGCTTTTAATCAATTATTTTTGGCTTATTGACATTAAATTTCCGTCTTATTTTTTTAGTGTTATTTTTTAACTATTTTTCACTTTGGCAACACTGTACTTTCTCAAGTCAAGCTTGATTTTATGTCGATCCAAATAATATGAATTTTTAAATTGGCGTTGGATTACATTTGTTTCCTGTCAATTCAATTATCAACATGAAAGTTTAAATTCAGTGCAGTCCCTCCAAACAAACATCAAAAAATAAATAATCACAATGCTAAAGTTCAGAGACATAAGTGAGCAAAAACTATTAAAGTGAAACCATGAAATAAATTTTAATGAGGAACTAAATTAAACTACTTAATCATTGTATTTAACCTAGTAAGTTCTAAAATTTTGTATTGTATGTTCACCTGTTTTGGATCCATTAATATAGTCAATTTCAGTTAGTATATCTCAATTAGTAAATCTTACACTTTTACAATATTTGGTATGTGCAGTAATGTTAAGTAGATCATAAGAATTTGATACTCTAAAACTTAAGTATTTTCCAAAAATAGAAATACAAGCGCTAATTGCAATTTATGAAGAAAGTTCCTACATATGTAATTGCTTCCAGCGTCTAAATAGCATACAATACAACATAAAGCGATGTCACCGAAGGAGTACGGATAAAGTACTTGTAAATTCGGTAATGGAGATCTTTTCCGGATATTACGCAGGTTTTATTGGATTTTTTTTGTTTTTCTAAAATAAATTCAGAAAATGGTAAATTACACGTGAGTGATAGTCTAGTTAGAATTGTCTCTTTTAGAAGATTGTTTAAGAAATAATGTTAGGGGCACACCCCCTACCACACCACCAACCACATCCACCTCTCACATTGCTACAGTAAACCGGGCCTCACATGGGATTTTAGAATTTTTAAAATCCCATGTGGGGGCCCAGTTTACTGTAGCGATGGGAGATGGGGGGTGTGGTTGGTGGTGTGGTAGGGGGTGTGCCCCTAACACCACTCTTTTTTAAGGGGCCCGCATATACTAGTTAACGGATGGATGTGCTACAAAGAGTGTTGCTACGGGGACCCAAAATTTGGGACTAAGGGAGGGGACTGATGAGGTGTCCCCTCCCTATTGCATAATGAGTGTTGCTACGGGTACCCAAAATATGGGACTAAGGGAGGGGACACCTTACCTGTCTCCTCCCTTGGTCCCATATTTTGGGTCCTTAAATCATTTTTCCTAGGGTTTTGTTCGTCACACGCTTCAGTTTCGTTCCCTCTTAATTGGTTTAAAATCAAGATTATTTTCAAATTTCATGTGTTTGCGGTTTATAGTTTCCTATTTTCACATAACATTTTACTATTTTAGTTTCGATGACTCACTTTAATTCGTATAGTTTCCAATTTTAATTATTTTGGTTTTGAGGACTCATTTTATTCATTTAGTTTCGAGGACTCATTTTAATTCTTACAATAATTAATCCTCAGACATTTCAAATAATTCCAGGGTGCTTTGAAGCTTTCCGATAATAACTAGTTTAGGGAAAGAACCGCAAATGTGGGATATGTTTCAAATTATTTCATCTAACTTTATTGGCTTAGTTGCACTTTAATACCCTATAGTTTCCCCTACTTTGCACTTATATGATCTTATTTGTTTTTGACAGTACTTATATATTCTAATTTTTTTAAAACTTACAGTTATATGTCCTCACTTTTTTGACAGCATTTGTATGTCATAAAATTTTTAAAACTTGCACTTGAATGTCATAAAGCTAAATAAACTAGCAATTAAATACCCTCAAGTTTGCATAACTAAGGTATTTAAGTGTAAGTTTTAAAAACTATAGGATATATAACTATTGACAAAAAAAGTGAGGATCATTTAAGTGCAAGTTAAAAAAATTATCTATATATTTTTTTGTTGTAAAAGAAGTGAGGTTATATAAGTGCAAAGTAGGGGGATCTATAGGGTATTTGATTGCTATTAACCCAACTGTATTTCATGTAAAAGACATCATGAGTCTAAGAAATACTTTAGGTAAAAGAGTTAGAAGATGCATATTTCTTCAAGGAATATTTGGTTATATTTATAATATACTACTCATCTACTATTCAATTTTCACCAATATTGTTCCATATTTGATACAGGGAACTTGGATCTAGACTAAATGCTATTTGACAAAAGGTTTGTCTAACGGGTGCCCAGAGACATTCACTAGGGCGTCGTTTGGTACGTGGGAATGTGGTGGAATGGAATGATCATTCTCACTTCTCATTCTTTCCTACCAAACACACCCTCTTTTTTGAAGTTGGAATGCACATTCCCACTTCTCATAAATTCTCACTTTATTAGGAATGAGCATTCTCAATGAAATGATAGGGAATGAGCATTCCTACTTAAATAAGAATCAATAAAATATATAATTTTAAAATAAGTCCGTTCCCACTTTATTTTATAAATTACATCCAAACGTGAGAATGAGAATGACTATTCCATTCTCACATTAATTCAATTCTATTTATTCTTCCATTCCATTCTCATTTGAGTCCATTCTCGCGTACCAAACGAGGCGTAGGAGATGAGAGAAAGGAGAGGTAAAGAGAAAAATCGGTGCAAATTAAGGAGGGCCAATTTATGATTCATTTCTCTTTTATCTCTCTCAACTTCTAATGAGTGCTTATAGGAACCTGTTAGAAAAATCGTTTGACCAAAGAATTTATCTCACGTGTGCCTAAGAACTAAGATTTCAGAAGTTTCATTAAAAAAAAGATTTTAGACGTTTATTTTCTGTAAACATGAAACCTCGTAATTTGTGATTCACGTGTCATTTTTAGTAGTATATACTGAGACCTAATATTTTTGTCTCATTCTTCCTTAATAATGATATCCAGTAATTCCATATTAGTACATTAAATCTTTAAAATTACGTGCTCATAGTTCCGTCAAATCTTAAGGGAGCTTGAAATTTGGTCTTGCAATGACCAAAATACTTCTCACGTAAGAGGGTTTTAAAGGAAGGATGTGTTTAGTTAGAGGGTGTTAAACTACAAATGTAGTTGTAACATCATTCATGTGTTTGGATTGATATAGTTGGAACATTATGTTGTTCCAACTACATTTATTTGTATTTAATTGGATGTAATCGCAACACAAAATTATTGTTGCAACACTCGTACATGCTAAAAAATGATAGTGTTGCATCTGTGCTCAAATTTTAGAATGTTGCAATAATATTTTAGTTGCAACTACGTATGCGTTTGGTTAGAGTAGTTGAAAACCCATGTTTTTCTGACTACATCTAAATTTCAAAACTCATGTTTGGTTAGATGTTGTTGCAACAACTAAAAGGCTGTTGCAACTACAAAATAAGCCAAAAATTAAGGTGTTGGAACACCACTCAAAATTAAGAGTGATGTAACGCCATGAGTTGAAATACCATCAACATTTGTTATTCAAACTCCACAAAAGCAAACAAACTTTACATGTGAATGTAACAACTTCAGTAGCAACTACGTATATAAAACTACATTCGTTATTGCAATACCTTCTAACCAAAAACATCCGAAATATAGAGCGATGGGTAGTTTCGTCACCGAGGACCAAATTGCAAGATCTCATAAGATTTGAGGGACTTATGAACAATTTCAAGAATGTAAGGTACTAATATGAAATTATTGAAGATTCGAGGGAGTAGTATCTAACAAGTATATGCTTTAACGTTGTGATATCCTCTGTCTATATCATAAGTACAGTCAGTTCATTATTTTATTGATAATATGTTCGTTTATATCTCTGTAGCTCACACACATGAACCCATCCATATGAAAATTGTTATGTTTAGGATTTTCTCACCTTTTCCCCTAAAAAATGTAGGTTAAGAGCAAAGACGCTTTATGAGAGCGAGACCAATGAGGACCAATGAAGAAGGGGATAATGGATATCATGTGAGATCTTAGCCTCTAGTAAGGCGTAGATTAGATGTGTCCTGTTTTCCTTTTGAGGAAAGATGTAGTGTTTCTTGTTATTAATTTGGTCCTTGTTAACATCAGAAAACGTTTTGACTTTGTTCATTGCTTTTATTCTACCTATAGTCATAGTTTTGCAACTCTTTTTCTAGGGAAGGCTGATGTAATTAAATATATTAGTTCTTTTTTTTTTACACAAAATGACTATTTATTTTTAGACTGAGGACATTTTTTATAATTCAGGAGCAGTGCGTTGCATATTCTTTGAAACGGCAGCATTCTCGCTATAAAAGCTATTGAAGATACACGTGCATACTACATATATAAAAAATAAATGGGTTGTAAAATGAGTATACACATTATGTGTTATAGCGGGATTTTATCATAAAAAAATCAAAAGAAACTAATTATTTTAGAAATTTATTGACAACGTTAATTTCTTATAGATTTATGAGAAACTTTAAAGAAAAAATGTATATAGCTATCTAATTTGAATAATCTTTAGAAAAATATTAATGTAATGAAATCAACTGTTGAGATATATAGAGATGTGTAGCAGTTTATTTATTTTAAATATACCTATCTAAAAGAAATTTTCGTTTTATATCCTCTTAAATGAGATTTTACTTAAAACTTGTATTATATAATGTTATTGACTAATTTTATAAATGTATTGTTTTGATCTACATTGTTATAAAACTGAAAAAACAGAACACAAGATTAGGCTTTATGTTTTTGTTTTGCTTTCCTTAGGCTTGCTTTCAGAGCCCATGGACCCAAATCCAAAATATAACCACCCAAATGCAATAACAGTTGGGTACTAGTTTGTTTTCTCAATACCTTTAGTTCAACTCCACCCCCTTCTGATTTGCTAGCATCAACAATTTAATCTCATAAGGTATCCACTAAGTTTTGACATAATTGCATTATTTAATGTAACATGATAATCTTATCGTACTAAAGGAATACTCAAATGTCACAATAATTCATATTCCAATAGGCAGAATATCACTATTATCACACTATATACGGTTGGATTATGTTTAGTAATATGAAACCGAAAATAATAAAATTAGGGATATAAGGTATCATTTGTAGTTTTGACTTTCCCATGTAACCGTGTCACGATAGTTTGGACTCTGGAGTCCAACGACTTTCCTTTATTTCTCTACATCCTAGAGTCTATTCTTGTTGATTGTTGCTCTATTTCCTTTCCATCATCGATTGATACACTCTGAAACTTTTGGAATGTATTTCCTTGTATATATTTGTTACACCCTGGAAATCTCGAAGCCTAATGTAACCTTGAGAAGCAACCACGTGTAAAGACTAGCCGACCGACTCACATACATCTGAGAGCATGACCCGAGGATGGAGTCAACCGACTTGTTTCGCGATCCACATCCGAGATGAAAGACATAATCGACCCTAAATGTGCTAAAAACTTACATCCGAGACAAAAGACGTTCCACACTCAGACCCCACACTAAGCATCTTGAACAGTGGAACGACCTATCAACTTCATCACATCGTATTTAATGCGTGGCCAGTTAGCGCCCACGCTTCACCACCCAATCACCATCACCATTAATGCTATATCAGTCATTATGACCTCCTGAGCAAGAGCCTTCAAAACTCCTCAGACCGTGCTAGTAATTCAGTCATTATGACCTCCTGAGCTAGAGCCTTCAAAGTTCCTCAGACTGCACAAGTACTTCAGTAGCCTTATCACTGCGGTAAGGGCGATTCGTTTGACCAGTTGTCGACATATATAAAGCATGATTTGACCCATCACTACACAAACCAGACCAAATTACCAACATGCCCTTATAAATCCTCTATAAGTAATGTTAACTTCTACCATATTAAGGTACATGATTTTACACATAAATAATGGGCAATGCTGCTTTTTTAGTACAACATGACTTCGTACCTCAAAAAGCAGTCAACTGACAAGCAACAACGGACTTCCTTGGATATCATTACATTCCTGAGTCTTCCGAACTACATGAAGATTTTTCAGATGAGGTATTTGAAACAAATGTTAGCTCAACACATCAAGTATGACAACTTTACTTCGACGGCGTGTCACGTCGCAGTCACAAAGAAACAATCATCGGAGGTATGGGGTACTGCTTATTGATCTCATGGTCATGTCCTTCCTTGGGCATATTTGCTAATTGAGCTATGTTCTGATAGCGTGGATGAGTATAATGACCTTATATTGCCTTAGAATTCGTCCAAGACATGGGTGTGAAATATCTCGAAGCACATGACGATTCTAAGTTAATCGCCAATTAGATAAAATGGGGGTATGAGGTCTGACATAATGACCTCTTACCCTACCGTGAAGCGGCATTGAGACTCGCTCATTCTTTTAAAGGACTTTACAATGACTATGTAGCTTGCCTCAAGAATACTTATGTCGATGCCTTAACATCACTAGCAACAACTTTAGCCTTAACCTCTAAGTTTACCAAGCGGAATATGGTAGATAGCCACCAATTATGTTATCCCAAATAGATCCTAGAAGCCAATGAGGTTCGTGCTATGCTGGGGGTTTTAAGCCCTACGATTGGTGTCATCCAATTGTTGACTGTCTTGCACAGTATATTGCCGGACGATCCGAAGCAAGCAATCTCAATCAAAAGGAGAGCGTCTAGCTTCTTCTACGATTTTGCCACATATATGTTGTATCGTAGATCATTCGACGATATTACTGTTTAGATGCTTGTCATCGAGTGAAGCCCAAGAGATGCTCAAAAGAACCCACGATGGTACATGTGGAGCTCATCAACTGGACCTAAATTATAAGACTGAATTTGTCGTCTAGGCTATTGATGGCTGACAATAATCATGGATGCGATGGACTACATCAAGCAGTCCTGTGTGTGCCAAGTCCATGGAAACTTCTTATGCTGACACCTAGAAGAATTATATCAAACAATAGGCTCATGACCATTCGAAATGTGGGGAATGGATGTTATCGAGCCAATTAGCGCATCATCTGCTAAAGTCCATTGATTCATCTTAACCATCATTGACTACTTCTCCAAGTAGGGCCAAAACCATTCCACTCAAAGAAGTCAAGACTTCTAATGTGATTAAGTTCTTTAAACAATACATCATCTATCGATTCAGCATTCCTCAAAAGATAGTCCATGACAATGATCCGTAATTCATTAGCTGACCATTCTTTAAATTTTGTGATAAATTTAGCATCTAGGCTTCCACGCCATACAACCCGGCTGTTAATGGTCTGGCCAAAGCTTCTAACAAGACCATTATTAAGCTTCTAAAGAAGTTCGTCTCTTCCAATAAGCGAGATTGGAATGAGAAGCTCGAAGAGTGTCCTTGGGCCTATCGAGCAACAATCCGACCAGCACTGCGTCTTTTTGTTTGATATACATATGTAAAGCTATGATACCATTGGATATACAATTTCTCTTTGTTGAGAAGTGCTCTCACAAAAAATGTGACTGCTAAAAAATATTATCAAAAGCGTCTCCGAGAATTAGAGTCACTAGATGAGTTGAGACTTAAAACTCAACAACGGATCGAGACGTATCAAAGTCAAATTTCAAGAGCCTTCAACATGAGAGTCAAAGAATGATCATTTAAAGAAGGAGACTTGGTCTTAGCTGTACGCCGACCTTTGAATTGAGTCTTTTCATATCCTCACGGAGGTATCAGTCATGTTTAAGTTTTCATTTTTGACCATGAGAATAACATCTCAACCAAAGTTATTGACAATTCAATTCTAACAAAATCCCTTAGCGAGTTATCAAGTTACCACTACACCACTATAACCTTGGGATTTTTTTGCCATGATCATGTTAACATTACACCTCTAAATTGTTTACATTTCTTAAGATCTGACTAGTTAACACTACAACTCTATTATTTTTCTTCCAAAATTGATCAGTTACATTGCACTTTTATTGATTTTTCACACTTTTAGGTTAACACCATGCTTCTAAATGGTAGCTGTTCCTTGGACTCCCTTGAACCCGACTAGTTAACATTACACCTCTATCAGTTGTTCTATTTAACACGCTAACACCACACTTTTGTCAAATTCTCTCAGTACTATCATGTTAATATTACATCTCTGAACAATACTAATTCTTCAAATAGGACTTGTTAACACCACACATCTAAGAGTATGATTCCATTGACCTATTAACACTATCTCTCTGTTGACTCCTCTCCTCATATAGGCGAGTTGGATCTCATAACTCAGCTATTTTCACCACAGAGTTATTTACGATTCTAAATATCATAAATATGTTAATATTACACCTCTATCATTCAAATCTAAAAGTAAAAAAGTTTTTTATTACCAAAAGAGAATTAAGTTATTACAAAAGTGAAGGATGCATCATGAAGCTAAGCCAAGATCATTGGTAATACAAGAACCTGATATGTTCGATGCACTAAGCCATTCTAGTTTCGCATGCATCAAAAGCAACCTTCAAGGCTTCCGGATCAGCTAGAGATGCTCGGGCTATGACATCTTCCAACTAAGCCCCTTCTTAAATGTTTTGCTTTATAGGTACGTTCAGCAACCAATTTAGCAAACTTGGCCTCAAGCTCCTCAATTTGTTTTTAGGCCATCTCCAATTTGGCTTGCACTTCGACTATAATAGCCTTAGCCCCATTAATGATGGCTTCCCTCTCAAAGATGGCACCTGCCTTTTTAGTATTTTCACTATCAATCTCAGCAAGTATGATGGTTAATTCCTAAAGTTGTAGATGGACTTCTTCCATCCTTGCGGGTGGTCTCTTCAAGTTTATGTCACTCTACCATAAAATGATGGAACTTAAGCTCTACAATAGCGGTGACATCAGCCTTGTGAAAATGTTGCAACTCTAGAAAATAGAGTTTAGCTTAGTCGATCATCTTTTTCAATGGCTTGGCACGTTCAGCTCTAGTAATTACTACAAGGATGAGAAGCTAACTCCGTAATAGTCACTTAGTGTGGGAAGATAAGCCTTTTTTGGCAGTCAAAGTACTTTCAACACTGTAGTTGAACAAGTTCATTAGACTTTTGACTAGGATCTAAATCTCCAATTTGGCTATGTCATCAAAATTTGGGGACTGTAGGCTATCTAAAAATCATTGTAGATAGCTGATCCCCATCAAACGCCGATGATGGAAGTTACAATTTAACGGCTTCCAGAAGGCTACAATTTAAAGACTTTTATGTAGATCGATGAAGGTTACAATCTGACGATCTTCACAACAACTGATGAGAGCTCTAATCAATAGCCTTCACAATCAACATCGGGAGTTACAATCCGACGACTCTCACATATCAAAGAGCTAAAGCAAAGATTACAAAATGACGATCTTTGCAACACTTTGATAGAAAGAGACTACAAATCGATGGTCTCTTCAAACCAAGATGCAGAAGTCTTCCCCGCATACCAGTATCAAGACGCACCGTGTTCACAGCCACGAACACAGCTCAGATCCAGCTACCAATGCTGCCAACGCAGCTTCCAATGCTGCCAACGCAGCTTCCAAATCACTGCAAACGCAGCTCAGATCCAGCTGCCAATGCTGCTAACGCAGCTTCTAACTCTGCCAACGCATTTTCCAAATCGCTACAAATGCAGCTTCTAATTGCTGCAAATAAGCTTCCAGACACTAGGTCTGAGCTTCCAGACGCTGCGTTCGAGCTTCCAGACACTGCATTTGAACGCAGAATTCACGCCAAAACACGGATTTTGTATTTGACTCGTTCAAATACGAGCTGAACGATTTTTAAACCGTTTCCCACGATCTGAGGGGATCACAACTCTACTCAGGAGTGATTTAAGGGGCAGTTACATCCTATTAGCCCCACAAAAGAGCGATTTTAGGGGCGGTTACTAAAGAAAATTCATGCTAAATACATGCAAAATACGCAACGGAAGACTATATGTATAATTATGCTATGCATGTAGAGAGCATGAAATACACGATAGGACCATCCTAATTAAATCTAACATAATCCCTATATTAAAGAGAGCATTCAAGAGTTAGAAAGTCATACTTTCGAAGCGTGATTCGATGAAAGATCGAACAACCCTTAGCTCTTGCTCCTTGTAGTAGAAAATCTCCTCGTAGTGGATCTCCAAGTCTTCAAGTGGGCTTGATAAAATCGGAGTCTTCTTGAGACACAAGGTAAGATATCGACCTGGGGATACTATAAAATCCTACTACTTCCTCTTACTTAAGATTGCAAGAATTTAGTAAGAGGAGAGCTCTCTTTTATTCTCTTATGGAAAAAAAACCACTTAACCAATTTTTTATTAGTCTTTCCATAAGAAAGAGAGATCATATTTATAGAGTGGAATGTCTTCATGACATGAATGACTCATCTTATGAGTCATGCAAGGAATCATCAAATATCAATGATTAATCTAGTGAGTCATGCAATGAATCATCTTATGAATCATTACATTTCAAAACCATGTGCTAATAAACCATGTGCTCAAACCATACCACTAAATGACTCATCTCATGACTCATTATACATTGTATGTGTATTTCATAAATAAGAATACCAAATCAATATTGTATTTCATAAATACGATATTTTATAATTTTCCAATCATTGATTAATAAGTCATCATATGACCAAAAAGTCAATGAGTTGACCAAAAGTCAACTGTTGACCAAAAAGTCAACTAGTTGACTAAAAGTTAACTTTATAGGAAAAAATACTAGAATTCATTTCCTAAGCACATAGCATTCCGATCTTATAGATATACATAACCGTTTATGTGTATCCGGTAAAAATCATATATGCGTATCAATCATACGCATCACTCTATAAATTATGTTTCATAGGATTCAAGTACGCGCTTGGTGTGAATCTAGGGCCCAACTTAAGAACTCGGCAGTGGATCATATCCACAAGTACAACAGAGGTGCTAGCTGCACATGAAGACTACCCGGGTATAAGTTGTGATAAATGTCTGCAAGATGCTTACACAATTTTATCAGGACCACTCAGTGATAATGCCGTACAGTTCGGTCTCTTCGTCAAACCATGCCAAACTATTAAGCCTAGGGTATGGAAAACTGTCAAACCCTAATTGCTCAATTAGTGTTTGTAGATATTAAACTCATAACCTATAAGATCAAACTGACACTCGGTTTATCTTATTTACCTTGGCCAAGGATTTCCAGGCTATAGTTATATCAAACAATCTTATGACATCAACCCCCTATACTGGGAGAGACGAATCCCATCTTGGCATCTCAATATCTACTTATGCCTCGGGATGTACCCAACAAGAACCGTTATGCACAACTCAATGAGAACTGTGGTTAGGTAAAAGTCT
>BQKN01042974.1:0-10497 GCA_022839385.1 Asparagus kiusianus
ACCTCCATTTGATATGATCGTTATGGCGCAATCCATCCATCCTCCAACGCATTGTTTGTCTAGAATACCTAATAAGAACCATAAACACTAGACAAACAATATTAGAAATTGTTTGTAATCATCAAAACAAGATAGAAGATGTAGGCTCACAACATGAGACCTAACACATGTTAACTCTTACAAATAACATGTTAACTATTAAGAGTTAACATGTTAACCGTAAGAGTTAACATGTTAACCCTAAGTGTTAAAATATTAATATAATAACCATGATCGCCGCCGGCCACGTGAAGTTCCTCAGAACGGCGCCAGCGACGGAGTGGGGAGGGGGCAGAGGGGGACCGGAGGAGGAGGAGGGAGGTGTAGGGGGAGGTGCAACGGGGGAGGGGAGGGAGGCCCGAGCGGGGGAGGGAGGTGGCGGCGCTTGGGAAGGCGTTGCGGCAGAGCGGGGGAGGGCCTTCTTTTTCTCAAGATCACTTACGAATCTGGTGATCATTTGTCGTGTTCATCCGTTTGCTTTGTTTAAGCCTCCAACGACTTCAAAGAAGTCGAGGCAGAAGGTTTTATTTAATGTCCTAACAAAATGACAAATGTCCTTCCAGGTGAAGTGGTTGAAGAAGAAGAGCCTCGTCCCTTCCTTTACACGAGATCTTGATCCGTTGTCGAGGCTTCTTCATAGGTCGATTAACATGCCAAGATTGGGTAGGAAAGACCTGCTATTCACAAGGAGGCTCGATCCCCGAAGCGGAAGAAAATAGTGCACAAGTCACAAATCGATCCGCGCGCTTTTAAGGCGGAATCATTCGGCAACGTACCTACCGGCGGAGAAGGTAACGTCTCGCCTTTGTGTATCTATTGATCATTTTACTTGTGAATTCTTCAGACCTAATCACATTCTGTTTTCTCAGGGGGTCGCGAAGGAGGTGCATTTCCGTATGACTCTCTCTTTCCCGACTTTGCTCACTTCAAAGGCTCGGGCTTTGTGCAGCAGATGCATGAGGCTATTGCTGAAGCGCCTGTGCATGCTAGGGCTGGCGAGGGTGCTGATGTTGGCGAGCTTGATCCAGATACAAGGATCTCCAGCCAAGGTATATCTAATACCGGTAATACACCATTCAAATGGCAACTACGAGAGTTGAATGATTTCGAATCTGTGGATCCCCTAATTGTTTCTATGCTTCATGCTCTTTTAGAGAAGATAAAGGGAATGGGCCCAAGTGTCGAGACTAGGGAAGTTGCTGTAGCCACAAAGGGTGAGTCCGATCTCTACTCATTCTGAATTTTAGCTTTTCTTCCTTCTACCTAACTTCTATCTTTCGTAGATATGATTATGGAGGGTTTAGCTGAGGATGAAACCCTTCATGATGCTGACATCAACGAGTTAGGTGGGCACACATTCGATTCGACTCGAGCTCCTCCAAGGCTGACGATATGTTGCTCGACGATATGTTATCGGAGCAAGCCCATCACGAAGCTATAGGACCACGCATGGAGGTTGGTTCATCTGTAGGTAGGAATTTTTATTGTAACTTTGTAGTAATTTTTTTGTCAGTTCTTACTTAACCACAAGGGAGTTCTGATTGTAGGACCAGCCAGCGGGGTTGATACATCTACAATCATCGGTGCTTCTGATCAGCCTAAAGATCTTGGCTTCCCACCATTAGAGGTGGCTTTGACCGTCGCCCAGCCACCTATTTCTTAACTTGAGGTTACTGTTCCTTCAGATATGATGGTTACAGAAGCTGTCGTTGTAGGGGATAGTCCTACCGTCCTAATCATGAGAACAGCTGAAGAAGCCGGTACTTCAATGACTGCCATACCTACCACCATTCTAGCGATTCCCGATGTTAGGTCGGCATGGTCAAGCATGAGACGCCAAGCTGAAGGGTCCTCTGCTGGCATTAGTAAGTTTTTCTTTATTACTTGCTTTGAGTTTCCAGCCGATATTTCAAAACATAATATTTCTCCTTTCTTTTTACAGAGCTTCCCACATCTCCATATGAGCTTGTCATGGCTTTGCTAAGAGATACTGATCCAAGCAAGGAGATTTTTGGTGTGGATCTCGATCATTTCGTTTCTTTTGTGAGCGGAATAATTGAGAAGATCCTTGATCGAGGGTATTCTTTTAATATGTTTAGGCGGTCTCTTGATCATCATATGATGATGCTCAGGGAGGAAGGATATCCAGATTTGGCTGAATTTCTCACTGTAGACTTAGCTACACTAGAGCGTGAGTTTCGAGAGCTGGGAGAGCTACAGGCTACATGTGCTTCTTCATATGTTGCTACTCGGTTGGAGTCCCAACTAAAGCAGTAGTGTGACACCCATATATCCCTTGGGGACGAACTTCAGACGTATGAGAGTTATATCATGCAGATGATAGCGGTTCTCTCAAGGAAAGACAAGAGCGTGGCTGAATTGCTTAGCTCTTTGGTCTCAATCGACGAGAAAATTGTTGACCTTGAGAAGGCCCTAAAACATGCTAAAGATTATCGTGTCATTCTCGTGGGTGAATTACCCGATGCAGAAGACTCTCGAAGACAGGTACTAGAGAAGTTAGAGCCTATAAAGGAAAAGATGTCCAAGCTGAAAAGCGAAGCTTCGAGTGTATTAGACGCCACTGAAGATTTTGTCAGGGCTGAGTTGCAGACTAAGCTTGAGGACTCTTATGAGAAGGAGATCTCAATGTTAGAAATTCAAATTCGTGGCCATAAGATGTATTTGGATTGGTAGCGCCACATTTGTATCTTTTGATTTAGCTTCATTATGAAAACAAAGTCTTTTGTTTAGCATATTTCTTTTATTATGATTTTTATTCCATCTGGAACAAACAATCACAATACTTATAGGATATTTGGCAAACCCTCAACCTTCAACAGATTTGATTTGCTTTTACCGATTACCGTTCGAATCGGGCAAGCATGTAAATTATCTGAGTTCATTTCACATGTAACGTTGTGCTAAGAGAGTTAACTCTCTTAGTGCTACGATATTGAATACATAGACTTCGTCATTGTTACAAGAATAGGCTACCTGGTAATGCGTCTTTGGCGTAGACTTAGGGTTTTTGGCTAACCCCCAGCCCTCAACAAATTTGATTTGCCTTTACTGATTACCGTTTTAATCTGGCTTGCATGTAAATTATCTAAATTCGTTTTACATGTAACATTATGCTAAGAGAGTTAACTTTCTTAGTGCTATGATATTAAATGCGTAGACTTCATCATTGTTACAGGAATAGGCTACCCGGCAGTATGTGTCAGATGCAAGCTTATCTCTATTTAGAGATCGAGATAAAGTCCCCCATAATGAATTCTGGTGTCTTTTTCACGGTGAAAGACTAACCGGCAACGTGTTAGGCGTAGACTTATCTCTATTTAGAGATCGAGATAATGTCCTCCAAAATGAATTCTAGTGTTTTTTTCGCTGTGGAAAAATAACCGGCAACACGTGTTAAGTGTAGGCTTATCTCTAATTAGAGATCGAGATAAAGTCCCCCAGAATGAATTATGGTATCTTTTTATGGTGAAAGACTAACCGACAACGCGTGTTAGACATAGACTTATCTCTATCTAGGGATCGAGATAACATCCTCCAGAATGAATTCTGGTGTTTTTTTTGTGGTGAAAGACTAACTAGTAACGCGTGTTAGGCGTAGGCTTATCTCTAATTAGGGATTGAGATGAAGTCCCCAAAAATGAATTCTAGTGTCTTTTTTGCGGCGAAAGACTAACCGACAATGCGTGTTAGGCGTAGACTTATCTCTGTTTAGGAGTTGAGATAAAGATCCCCATGCATGTGAGGCACGGATTTGTGCTTGTAGGCGTATAAAATTGCCTATAGGTCCCACAACACAGCTCGACACGGTGATTCGACAAATCAACGAACCATCGAGTGACGAGGCGACGAGGTCAACAAATTGCACGCAAACAATGTCAATCGCGTGCGGAATCAATCCAACGGTTTGAGGAGTCAACGAGTCATCTAAACAAGAGCGAACTCGGATGAACCACGATCGAATCAAGATCGGTTTCGGACTCGAACTCAGAAGCGGATTAACTGCCTAATCAGGAATCGGATCAACAAATCAAATCCGAACAAGTCAACCACACAACCGAATCAAAGTCCAAATCAACAACGAATCGGAACCCGAACGACGGAACCCGAACGACGGACGAAACGGACAACACCCGGGTAACTCGGCCGAAACCGAGCCACCCCGGCCAAGGCCGAGCCACCCTGAGGTGGCTCGGCTAAGGCCGAGCCACCCAGGGGTGGCTAGGCACAGAACTATGCAAATGCACAGTTCTGAGTGCCTATAAATAGGCCTTGTGCTCATTTGGTTCAAAGGTTAGATTTTGGAGGAGGCGAAGCCCTGCTGGATTGGAGATTCAGATCTAAAAAGACTCAAACTTTAGGACTTCGGGGACTCCCTCATTCAGATCTGGTGCTCGGCGATCATCAACGCCAAATAAGGCAAGTGTTCGAGAGAACCGGATCTCAAACCCTCAGATCTACGCAGGTACACTCCGGATCTAAGCTTGGTTCTTAGATCCCGAGATTCGAGCGGTTGTTTCCTTGGTGAAACAATCCCTCCCGGCTATTATCTCCTTGGTGGGATAATACCCGTTATACTGCGTAGATCCGACCGGATCTAGATCTCGCGGTGGTCCACGGCAAACAACCCCGGCGCAGGCAAAGAACCCACCAAAGCGAGTGACCGCATAACAGGAGCTCGCGATTCGTTCGATAAAGAAGGAAACAAGTTATAATTTTTCTTTATTTGTATTTTAATTTTCATTGTAACCGGCTCTTATAAAAAGACCGAATCTTTGTAATTCGATAAACGATTATTAAAGTGTACAATGATATCAATAATGAAGAAAGCAACGGATTTTCCCGCGAACAATCTAGCGACCACAGTGGGAGCCACCGATCTCGCTGCCGAGATCGGAGCGTTGCAGCCGCGGATCTTGATCCCGGTCGAGGAGGAGGTCGAGTACGAATTCGATCAACAAAAGTTCGAGGAGTATCTGTCATCCTCGTCCGGATCTACCTCCCCTCGCAAGTCCAAGAAGTTCTCCCCCAGGAGAAAAATTCGTTGGTACGAAGATGTTGAAGGCACCAACGAAGATCTCGCCCCGCTGAATGCCGAAGTCGCATTGGGTGAGATCCCTCCAATTTCCAACCAGGTCGGATCTACTCTGGCTAACCCTTCTGCCGCAGGGGGCGTAGTGACTCTCTCGAAGAGAGCCCGCCAAAGGCAACGACAACGCCTTGCGAAACAATTCGCAAAGGCCATAGAATCTGTTGACGGAGTTCGCTACGAGGCGGAGCTGAAAAATAGAAGAGGCAAACAGCCTCAACAACAGATGAACGGCGGCTCTTCCAAACCACTAACAACGGAACGGGTCCGTGTCAAACGGAACCGTTCAACGCTGGAGGAGCGCATTCGCAAGCGTCGCGCACTATCAGCGCAGGCACGGGCTCAAATTGAAGAAGCCCGTAGAAGGTTGCAGAAGGAGGTGGCAAAGAAACCACCCCCAACCCGCCAAGTATGGAGGCCGAAATTTGAAACGGCGATTCAGGTTAAGGCACAATCGTTACAGCCTTCGAAGCAGGTTCAATCTCCGGCAAGCCAACTCAAATCGCCGATGATCCCTACAATTGCTCCGGGAGATCCTGCGGAACCATCCCGAAGAAGGAGGTCAATTTTGGAACGCCTCGGTCCAATCCCCGATGAAAGAGGCAAAGCTCCAATTCAAGATCGTTTGGGCCCGATGAGAGAGCCCCGAACGACTCAACATGCTGGGGGTCGCTATCACTCTCAGCATGATAAGGAGTTCAAGGCTACTGCGCGTGCCAATTTGCGCATTGAAGTCCAGGAGCCCGCTGAGAACTCACGCCCACAAAGGCATGTTTCGAGGCGTGTGATTCTTGAAAGCCCAAAGAAGGCAATTCGCCCCCAGAAGGAAACATTGTCGTCCGATGACGATAACGTTATACCTGGGAAATCGTACCAACACGCGATAGGTTGCTCCGACTTTCATACGGACGAGCTGTACTATCGTGCCGGAGGTACGAACAGAGCCAGAAAGAGAAGTCCTCGTAGGCTCGAAACTCAGTGCCCCTGTTCCAAACTCATTCGGGCAATATTGTCTCAGTGTAATTACACTAAGACGGTCCCCGAAAGGGTTTCGGTGTTCGAAAGGCTCAGCACTGAGACGCCAAAGCCAAGGCCTAGGCGTTTCCGACGAAGGAGGGCGGTGGTTGAAGATGGAGAATTTCCAAGCGTCACCGCTAACATGACCAACAAGGGGACATTGGCACGGGATGATCTCGAGTCGATTCTGAGAGCATCCCGGCGTCTAACCCGTTTGCAGTCTGGAGCCATCTCACGAAGAACTTATGGGAGGGTTCGGATAAGATTACCTTCAGAAGAGGAACAGTCGGATGCTTGCTCTGCGGTTGCGTCTGACAACACTGTATCCAGCGAAGGAGAACCCCGCGAGTCGTTCATGATAAGCGCGGAACAAGTGGCCAAGATGCTCGAAGAGGCCATGACCAAACAACAGGAGAGCTTCAGGCTCGAGATGCAGATGGCCATGCAGACTATGAAAGAGATGCATGACCAACAACTCCAGGCACTGAGGAACCAACAAGGTGAATCAAGTCGTCGTAACCAGAACAATCTGGAAGATGAGGACACAGGTGCAAATGAAACTCATAATGCCAATGACCCTCCCATCAACGCAGGGGGTGGTAATGAGGATGCCAACGAGGATACAAGTGAAGACTTGAAGATCAAAAGCCTCGAGAGCAAAATCAATACGTTGATGTCTGCTCAAGAGGTAAAGAAAACGGGTATTCCTTGTCCATACCCGAGAGATTGGGAATCAATCCCCTATCCGGCGAAGTTTAGTTTAATCAACTTCACGCCGTTCGATGGAAGGGGTTCCCCCACCCAGCATTTGATTTATTTCAAATCGCACCTGGGTGTTATCTCCGGCAATGAGCCTCTGATGGTGCGGTCATTCGTTGGCACTCTTCGCGGAGCCGCCTTCGATTGGTATCGCCGCCTCAAGCCAGGAAGCGTGAATAGCTGGGACGACATGGAGACAAAATTCCTCGCTAACTTCTTCGACGACGACACCGAGATATCCATCGGAACGTTGCTCGACGAGAAGCAAAAGGACGGGGAACCGGTCGAAACCTTCGTCAAGAGATTCAGGAACAAAGCGTTGAATTGCCGGGACCCGATCACCGAGGAGTTCATTCTCCAGACTTGCCATAACAACCTCGCATTGGACGTGTTGGAAGCAATAGGGACAGCACCGTCCAATACTTGGAAAGACTTGAAGGTGCACGGTGAACAAGCCGAACGCTTCCTCCGAAGGAAGAGAGCCGAGAGGAGTCAATCGATGACAAATCCTCCGAACTCGAACTTCGCCTCTCGTGGTAAGGGTAAAACACCTGCAGCAGCTGTTGATGCCAATCAAACGTCACAACAGCAGTCCCGGAGACAGCAGAAGACTTCGGATCAGAGGCCTCAAAAAGAGTACTCCTTCAAAGACGAAGATGTTCCAGCCATCTTCGAATCGCTCCTTAAAAATAACAAGATCAAGCTACCACCGATCACGAATCAGGAGGAAGCTGATAATACCGCGGATCCGAAGTATTACGCATACCACAGGAGGATCCTTCACCCAACCAAGGCGTGCTTTACACTCAAAAATAGCATCCAAACCTTGGTTGAAGCCGGCGTCATAACGCTAGAGTGAGCCAGTCAAGAACGGCAAAACTCTAGTGGGTGCACGAGTATAAACTGTATCCCCTAACTCCGACCGGTATATGAGTATAAACTGCTTCCTGACACTCCAAAAAGTATACGAGTATAAACTGCTTCTTAATACTCCAATAGGTATATGAGTCTAAACTATTTCCTTTCTTCCACGGGAAGTTCCTGGAGAGTGCCGTGCGTGGTACTCTTAAGGATAACCCGATCGTGCACCCAGTTTTGTAAAGAAAGCTGGGGGTCGATAATTCATGTAACGGGAAGTTCCCGGAAGAATGTTAAATATAATATTCTTAGGGATAACCCGATCATTACGAATAAAGTGATAAACACTAAACACTCTTGAAATCACTGACGAATTGTCAGAACCCCGTTTTTGTTAAGTCTTTATCACTTAACATCAGAAACCCCCTTTGAGTAATTTGTACGAACCAACATCTTACAGTAATTTGTACTCTTACTCTCCTTTCCCATTTGGTCAAACCTTCCTACAGTTAGGACCAAAACCAAATTCCCCTCTCGATTCCTTCAATGAACGAGAGGCCTACAAATCGAGCGATCAAACCTTCTTACAGTTAGGATCGTCTCAAATCCCCCACTTGGTCAAACCTTCCTACAGTTAAGACCAAAACCAAAATCCCCTCTCGATTCCTCCAATGAACGAGAGGTCCACTTTCAAATCGAGTGATCAAACCTTCCTACAGTTAGGGTCATCTCAAGCTCCCGCTTGGTCAAACCTTCCTACAGTTAGGACCAAAACCACAATTCATTCTCGATAAACAAGAAATTCATCTTTAGTTCGGTAATCAAACCTTCCGACAGTTAGGGTTATCCGATTCTTTTTGATTCTCGGAGTGGAGATCCTACTCTTAGTTTCACCTTTCCGGATTCTGGGGGTGGAGATCCCACCTCAAGTCTCCTTTTCTTGTTCGGGGAATAGAATATAAAATTCTTCCTTCCCACACCAATCCTTTTCCAAGAATTTAGGATTCATCCTAGGAAGTTTATCCCGAATCCTAAGCAGGGATAAGTCTGCGCCTAACACGCGCTGCCGGTTTAGTCTTTTTCCGATTGAAAAAGACACCAGAGTTCGATTCTGGGGTATTTTATCCTGAAACCTAAGTAAGGATAAGTCCGCGCCTAACACGCGCTGCCGGTTAGTTCTTGACCGTTAAAAAGAACATCCGTCCGCATATTCAACATTGTGGCAGGTTGTTATTAATAACACCGAAACCCATGCCTTACACGCATGGGGAAGTTCATCCTGAATCCTAAGAAAGGATAAGTCGACGCCTAACACGCGTCGCCGGTTTAGTCTTTTTCCGATTGAAAAAGACACCAGAGTTCAATTCTGGGGTATTTTATCCCGAAGCCTAAGTAGGGATAAGTCAGCGCCTCACACGCGTCACCGGGTAGCCTATTCCCGTAACAATGGCGAAGTCTATGTATTCAACATCATAGCACAAAGTCTCAGAGAATTCAATCTCTGAGCACAACGTTACATACGAACGGATTTAAACAATCCGCATGCTAGCCCGACTCAAACGGTAGTCGGTAAAGGCTATCAAATCCGTTTAAGGCTGGGGGTTAGCCAAAAACCCTAAAGTCAACGCCTAACACGCGTCGCTGGGTAGCCTATTCCCATAACAATGGCGAAGTCTATGTATTCGACATCATAGCACAAAGTCTAAAGGAGTTCATTCCTTTAGCATAACGTCACATGCGGAACGGATTTAGACAATCCGCATGTAAGCCCGATTCAAACGGTAATCGGTAAGAGCACGTCAAATCCGTTGAAGGCTGAGGATTTGCCAAAAATCCTAAGTCAACGTCTCATACACGTTGCTGTTTAGTCTTTTCACAGGAGAAAGACGAAGTCTACGTATTCGAAGTCGTAGCACAAAGTCTAAGGGAGTTCATTCCTTTAGCGCAACGTTACATGCGAACGGATTTAAATAATCCGCATGCTAGCCCGACTCAAACGGTAGTCGGTAAAGGCTCATCAAATCCGTTGATGGCTGAGAATTTGCCAAAAAATTCTATAAGTACGAGTCATTGACGCATCAATTCTATGGATTGGTCTCGTGACTCGAGTATCCGCCATGCTCCAATACCTTAAGAGCTTAAACTGTGTATACTCCAGCAGACGTACGAGTATAAACTGTGTCAAACGTCGAACAGCGCAGCCTAGACGCCGGACAACGCGTCGCAATGAAGCTCAAACGCCGGACGACGCCGTCAATTGATGATCAGTTCTATGTTGAAGCAACCAACTCGAGCTAAAAAATCAAGAAATCAAGAATCGACTTCAAGTTCAAATTCCAACAATGGTCAGACAATAAATGCAGCACCGGAACCCTTACAGACGTTCGACAAAGCACCGAATAGCCTGAAGGAATTGAAGGAATCCAGAACAGAAGTCATTCCAAAGTCCCGCTACACCGACTGAAGGTTGGGACAATCACATCCAAAGTATTCCAGACTCTTCTATAAAAGAACGAGGCTGAAATACTTTGGAGGGGGTATCTGTAGGCGTATAAAATTGCTTATAGGTCCCACAACACAGCTCGACACGGTGATTCGACAAATCAACGAACCATCGAGTGACGAGGCGACGAGGTCAACAAATTGCACGCAAACAATGTCAATCGCGTACGGAATCAATCCAACGGTTTGAGGAGTCAACGAGTCATCTAAACAAG
>BQKN01042993.1:0-10536 GCA_022839385.1 Asparagus kiusianus
CCCGCCTATTTATAGGCAACCAGATCTGTGCATTTAGCACAGATCTGGGCGGCCACCTCAGGGTGGCTCGGCACTGGGCCGAGCCACCTCAGGGTGGCTCGGCTTTGGCCGAGCCACCTTGAGGTGGCTCGGTTTTTGCCGAGCCCCCTTGGGGTGTTTTCCGTCATTTCCCGTCTTCCGGTTCTGTATCGGATTTATCCGGATCTTGATTTGATAGTCTGGATCTTTATTTGGCAGTAAATCCGCCTTGGTGTTTGAGTTCGAATCCGTTTTACGGTTGAACGACTCGTTGACTTCCCGAACCGTTGGATTGGTTCCGCACGCGAATTCCGTTGCTTGTGTGCAATTCGTTAACCTCGTCGCCTCGTCACTCGATGGTTTGTTGTTTTGTTGAATCACCGTGTCGAGCTGTGCTAAGGGACCTATAGGCAATTTTACACGCCTACAGATACCCCCTCCAAATGATTTCAGCCTCGTTCTTTTATAGAAGGGTCTGGAATGCTTTGGATATGATTGCCCTCACCCTCAGTCGGTGTAATGAGACCTGGAAATGACCTTTGTTCTGTATTCCTTCAATCCTTCAGGCTATTCGGTGCTTTGTCGAACGTCTGTAAGGGTTCCGGTACTGCATTTATTGTCTGACCGTTGTCGGAATTTGAACTTGAAGTCGATTCCTGATTTTTTAAACTTTAGCTCGTGCTTGTTGGTTCAACATATAACTGACCCTCGATTGGTGGCGTTGAGTCTTTATTTGCGACGCGTTGTCCGGCGTAGTGTTATTGAGTTATCCTTAAGAATATTTTTAGAAAAATATCCTCCAGGAACTTCTCAACAAAAATAGGGAATAGTTTATACTCGTATACCTTATTGGAGTATTTCTCATATCTGAATGATCTGAACCGGTCTGATAATGACCCAAAAAGGCAGTAATTTGGCTTAAAAATTCTTTCGATCCTTCCGAATGCGCGGGAGAGACCAAAATAAACAAGGGATTGAAACCTCGGTTGATTTGAAGTTGTTTCGACGCTCGATTCAGCTTCAATTTGAATTCTGGTTCAATTCTGGTTCAAACTGGTTCAAACTGGTTCAACCTGGTTCAAGACTGGTTCAACCTGGTTCAAACTGGTTCAGGACTGGTTCAGGACTGGTTCAAACTGGTTCATCCTGGTTCAGTCTGGTTCAGACTGGTCTGGTCTGGTTCAGCCTTATTTGGACTGATTTGGCTTGATCTGGTCTGGTTCAGTCAATTCTGGTCCGGTTCAGGGCTGGTTTGGGTCTGTTTCAAGGCTGGTTCACCTTTATAAAACCCTCCCTTTCTCTCTCTTAGGGCCGGCCCCCCTCTATCCCTTATTTTTTGATTTCTCTTCCTTGGAGCATCTGCTCTCCCTCAAAACTTCATAGTTGCATTAGATCTAGTCTTCCTTTGGATCTTTGACTGAGAAGTCTCTCAAAACTTCCATATTTAGAATTTCTCTCAGGCCCCTCGAGCGCGTGGTTCAAGTTTCCTTAAAGATCTCATCTTTATTGGATCTCGAGCTTTTCTTCAGGTAAATCCTCCATGATCTTGGTCTATTTCATATTCGATCTAATGTATGGAGTCGTGGGATTGTATGTAAGGGTTGAGGGTGTGATTTGACGCCCCGAGCTAATCCTTCAGGGGGTAAAAATTGAAATTTTGAGGGTTTTTATGCAAAAATTAGGGGCTGAAATTATTTTTTGAATTTAACCCCTTGAGTTATTTTGTAGGTCATCATGTCCCGTGCCCCGAGAGGTCGCTCTCCTGCTGCGTCGGCTGATGGCGCGCCTCCCTCTTACGCTGGTGAGCTATTTTTTACAAATTAACCCCTTTTTTTCTTCTTAGAAATTTGCAAATTGGTCCTTTTACCCCCACGTTGTTCTCCTTGGTGAGGCAATCGGGAAGAGCCTTGATTCTCCTTGGTGAGGATCGACGCTTTAAAGATAAGTTTTGCTTGGTCAAAACCATATCTCAAAATAAAGAGGGCGATTTGACGCTGCATTGTGCTTTATAAAGCAGGGATATATTATCAATATGCCCTATCTTGTGATTGCATAATGTGGCCAAATCGGCTCACCCTTTATAAGGCAATGACTCTATTTTACCCATTTGTAAAATGAGTTCAATTTCCTTTTATAATTGAGACTAACAGGTGTTTAACTGTTCATTTCCAGTGGGATATCCTTCTGGATCATTCTCGTCTCATGCAGTATATGGGCGTCGTGGCGAGTACTATTCGACTTCCGACGATCTTTCCCCCATTCCAGTTACTCCTCAGTTCGTTTTGGGCACGTCGACTGAGGTTGCCCAGGTGGTGAAGGAAGGTAGGCACCGAGCTCTTCGACAGCTGATTACTGATGCACCTTTCGTGAAGGACGCCAGTTCTATTCAGCCTCTTCGGAAGAGCGATTTCTTATTTGGCGACTCTGTCGAAGACCCGGATGCCGTGTTTATTGAGGCCGAGCAGTGGCTTCATAAAACTGGCAGTGGCTTCATATATTTGCCGAAGATTCCTCGGCATCGTTTATTGACTGAGTTCAGGCGTCAGGCTGTGACACGGGAGATGTCGTGGCGCTTGACGGAGGAGCATGAGAGCGTCCACTGCGGCTACATCACTCATCAGGCATTTCCTGGCTCGAGCAGGAGTCATGTCACCGGATTGCGTCCTGGGGTATTGGGGCTTGATGCACCACCACGTAACGAGTTCCTTGCCACCGCTTCTACCTTGAGGAATCGCCTCGCTGCTCTAGGACGAGAGATGCCTGCGACGCGTCACAGGATTTATGGTTGGGTCCATTCTTTGGACAAGCTTTGGTGGACTCGCATGACGACGTACGTCTTGAGCCGATGGGGTGAGGAGTTGCATGCCTGTGGTTTATATGCAGCCGTTCGTGCCACCATGTATGGCTTGCCTGTCAGCGCGAGGAATTTCTGTGCTTTGTTCGAGCTTTATAATCCAGATTCGAACACTTTTCTGACCCGGCAAGGGGAGTTGGGCTTGGCTCTTCACGAGATGCACAGGATTTCTGGCTTACCCATGGGACAGATGTTATATCAGGAATACTTTCCCTCCAACCATGAATTGAGTCAGCTGATAGATCGTATGCCCGATCGCTATGAGACTCTATGGGACCTCACTTGTCACTATCATATAGCTTTGGCGCAGTCTGAGCCTTTAGCAATGAGGACTAAGGTATTCGTGAGTCTGAAGCAGTTTGCTAATTATTTATTCAAGAATCTAGAGGGTAATTCTGGCGAGGCTATTTGTGAGTTGGCCCCACTTACTCCCTCAGGGGTGAACAGTCTACTGAAGAAGATTGACGCTCATTCTTATACCACTAGTAGTCCTGAGGGTGGCTTTCCTGCAGGGACCAAGTTCAAATCATTCTTATGGCATGCGACTGCACCGATTCGACCGATGACTCTTCTTGCCGGTTATCTCGCTATTTGGTTGAAGAAGTGCGTGGTTCCATATCAGTCTGGCGACGCCTTGCCCTTGGAAGTGCTCTATCCAGTAGTTCAGCTCGCCTACAAGAAAGAACTTTCACTTCTTCCGGTGATGGTGGCCAACATTCATCGAGGACTTCGACAGCTTTCTGGTGCCTTTACACGGAAGGAAAGTGATTTGCCGAGTCAGATTCCCACCATTAAGACGGAGCTCCCGTACACTTATTTGATGGCCTGGTTCGTCCTTCACCGTTCGGATATGATGTCGGTACCGAATGCCACCGACCACTCCGTTCCCCTACTATAGTTGTTTGAGAATGGCAAGTGGGAGGGGCGCGGATTTCCTGACATCAGACAGCAGCTGCAGGTCCACAAGTGTTGGACATTTTCCACTTGCTTCCCGCAGTTCTCCGGCCGATACGGCGATTGTTTGATAGATGAGGAGAGGCCGAGGGAGTATCGAACTCACTTAGACATCGGCTGCTTTAACTGGCTGGTGAACATTAGGCCAGGTTATCTGACTTTTCGGGTGAGGGATCAGTGTTTCATAGAGTCATATCTACCATGTTGATTCGCTCGTCAGTTTGGCTATGATCAGCTTTACGTCGGGAATCCTCGTCAGCAACTTCGGGCCCACGGCGGTTTGGTGGATGGTCTCCGTGCTTGGTTGTGGACCGTGACTGGCTGTACTGGTGCTAAGTTCAGTCTCCCGAGTGCTGATCGGCAGTTGAACCTCACTTTCTTAAGCTGCAAGTGGTTGTTAGGAGCTAATAAGACTATCCCCGTGAAGCCGATCGCAGAGCTAAAGGCCGAGGAAGCTTCTCAGGTTGATTCCCGTAGGATTTGGAAAAACGCTCGGTCGCAGAGGACACGGAACAAGACTCGTCGGATTGATGAAGAGGGAAAGAGGACCTTCCATTCTGCAGACGAGGCTTCAGGCGGAGATCCTGAAGATTACGATGACTTTTCCGAGCGAGGTTAATCATTCATCTCTTTCTTCTGCTTTCCAGAATTATTAAAGATGATAATGGTTTGATGTTTCAAGGACCACTGGTGACCAGGAAGAAGAGCTCCGTCATCCTCCCCAGGCGAGACCTTCGATTATTGTCCCTGCTGCTAGGCGGAAGAGATTGGCTCGCAAGCCACGCGCAGCTTCACAAGCATCTGATATGGATTTGGCTGGTGATGATCCTGCTAGTGACGGAGGTAACATCTATCCTGTAAACCATCCTTTTGATTATTCAGAACATTGATTCACGCTTTTCCATCTCTATATAGGAGAGCGTGGAGAGAGCGAGATGAGTCCCGATCCTATTCCTGTATCTCCTGGCGAGCCTGACTCATCGCGCCAGGTGGAGAGGCCTGCAGCAGCTGCCGACGTTAGGGAGGACATCAATGTAGGACCCGACCCAGCGAATCCAGGTACATCTACCATTGACAATATATCTTTTAGATGACACGCAAAGGAGTCGAATGATTCGGAATTTGCGCATCCTCTAATTGTCTCTGTACTTCTCGTTTCTTCAGATAACTTGCAGGAGGCGAACGTGGATTTTGGAGATAAAGAGGCTAATGCATCCGTAAAAGGTAACTCATTTTAATTGGTTGTAGTCTCTTCATTCTTCTTTGGTATTTATATTCTCTTGTGTCAGACTTCTCGATTGATGATTTTAACAAGGAAGGCTTGCTTGTGGACACTCCTATGATTCACTTCATGTGTGGCTCTCCTCAGATTGATGACCAGTTGCCTGGAGTATACACAGTTTAAGCTCTTAAGGTATTGGAGCGTGGCAAATACTTGAGTCACGAGACCAATCTATAGAATTGATGCGTCAATGACTCGTATTCATAGAATTTTTGGTAAATTCTCAGCCATCAACGGATTTGATGAGCCTTTACCGACTACCGTTTGAGTCGGGCTAGCATGCGGATTGTCTAAATCCGTTCCGCATGTAACGATAAGCTAAAAGAGTTAACCCTTTTAGTGCTACGATAGTGAATACGTAGACTTCGTCTTTCTCCTGTGAAAAGACTAAACAGCAACGTGTATGAGACGTTGACTTAGGATTTTTAGCAAATCCTCAGCCTTTAACGGATTTGTTGTGCTCTTACCGATTACCGTTTGAATCGGGCTTACATGCGGATTGTTTTAGTCCGTTCCGTATGTAACGTTGTGATAAAGGAATGAACTCCCTTAGACTTTGTGCTATGATGTTGAATACATAGACTTTACCATTTGTTACGGGAATAGGTTACCCAGCGACGCGTGTTAGGTGTTGACTTTAGGATTTTTGGCTAACCCTCAGCCCTCAACGGATTTGATTAGCCTTTACCGACTACCGTTTGAGTCGGGCTAGCATGCGAATTATTTAAATCCGTTCGCATGTAACGTTGTGCTCAGAGATTGAATTCTCTGAGACTTTGTGCTATGATGTCGAATACATAGACTTTGCCATTGTTATGGGAATAGGCTACCCAGCAACGTGTATTAGACGCTGACTTATCCCTACTTAGGCTTCGGGATAAAAATACCCTAGAATCGAACTCTGGTGTCTTCTTCAATCGGTAAAAGACTAAACCGGCGACGCGTGTTAGGCATCGGCATATCCTTTCTTAGGATTCAGGATGAAATTCCCCATGCGTGTGAAGCACGGATTATGGTGTTATTAATAACAACCTGCCACAATGTGGAATATGTGGGCTTTTGTCCTTTTTTATGGTTAAGGACTAACCGGCAACGCGTGTTAGGCGCCGACTTATCCTTTCTTAGGTCTCAGGATAAAATACCCCAGAATGGAACTCTGGTGTCTTTTTCTGCGGAGAAAGACTAAACCGGCAGCGCGTGTTAGGTGCAGACTTATCCCTGCTTAGGATTCGGGATAAACTTCCTAGGATGAATCCAAGATTGATAAACTCTTGGAAAAGGTTGGTGTGGGAAAGGAAGAATTTTATATTCTATTTAACGGTCTTCTTTTAGGGTGAAGGCGAACCCGCATACAAGGAAGGAAGAATTTTATATTCTATTCCCGATTGGAGAGGAGACTCGAGGTGGGATCTCCACCCCCAGAATCCAGAAAGATGAAACTAAGAGTGGGATCTCCACCCCGAGAATCGAAAAGAATCGGATAACCCTAACTGTCGGAAGGTTTGATTACCGAACTAAAGATGAATTTCTCGTTTATCGAGAATGAATTGTGGTTTTGGTCCTAACTGTAGGAAGGTTTGACCAAACGAGAGTTTGAAATGACCCTAACTGTAGGAAGGTTTGATCACTCGATTTGAAAGCGGACCTCTCGTTCATTGGAGGAATCGAGAGGGGATTTTGGTTGTGGTCCTAACTGTAGGAAGGTTTGACCAAGTGGGGGATTTAAAACGATCCTAACTGTAAGAAGGTTTGATCGCTCAATTTGTGGGCCTCTCGTTCATTGAAGGAATCGAGAGGGGATTTTGGGTTGTGGCCCTAACTATAGGAAGGTTTGACTAAGTGAGAGGTGAGAGTGAGAGTACAACTTACAACGGGAGTGTTGACTCATACAAATCACAATGGGGGTTTAGTGCTTATCACCTAATTTGTAATGATTGGGTTATCCCTAAGAATATTACATTTAACATTCTTCCGGGAACTTCCGTTACATGAATCATCCACCCCCAGCTTTCTTTGCAACACTGGGTATATCATTGTATCAGCTGCACGATCGGGTTATCCTTAGGAATACCACGCATGGCACTCTCTAGGAACTTCCCGTGGAAGAAAGGAAATAGTTTAGACTCATATACCTATTGGAGTATCAGGGAGCAGTTTAACCTCTTATACCGGTCGGAGGATTGAGAAGCAGTTTATACTCGTATACTCTTTGGAGTTATGCCGTTTTCAACTGGCTCACTCTAGCGTTATGACACCGGCTTCAACCAAGGTTTGCATGCTATTCTTGAGTGTAAAGAACGCCTTGGTTGGGTGAAGGATCCTCCTGTGGTATGCGCAGTACTTCGGATCCGCAATATCGTTAGCTTCCTCCTGATTCGTGATCGGTGGGAGCTTGATCTTGTTATTGTCAAGGAGGGATTTGAAGATGGCTGGAACATCTTCGTCCTTGAAGGAGTACTCTTTTTGAGGCCTCTGATCCGAAGTCTTTTGCTACCTCCGGGACTGCTGTTGCGATGTTTGATTAGCATCGACAGTCGTTGCGGGTGTCTTGCCCTTACCACGGGAGGCGAAGTTCGAGTTCGGAGGATTTGTCGTCGATTGACTCCTCTCGGCCTTCTTCCTTCGGAGGAAGCGTTCGGCTTGTTCCCCTCGGACCTTCAAGTCTTTCCAAGTATTGGACGGTGCTGTCCCCATTGCTTCCAACACGTCCAATGCGAGGTTATTGTGGCAAGTCTGGAGAATGAACTCCTCGGTGATCGGGTCCCAGCAATTCAACGCTTTGTTCCGGAACCTCTTGACGAAGGTTTCAACCGGTTCCCCGTCTTTTTGTTTCTCGTCGAGCAACGTTCCGATGGATATCTCAGTGTCATCGTCAAAGAAGTTAGCGAGGAATTTTGTCTCCATGTCGTCCTAGCTATTCACACTTCCTGGCTTGAGGCGGCGATACCAATCGAAGGCGGCTCCGCGAAGAGTGCCAACGAATGACCGCACCATCAGAGGCTCATTGCCGGAGATAACACCCAGGTGCGATTTGAAGTAAATCAAATGCTGAGTGGGGGAACCCTTCCCATCGAACGGCGTGAAGTTGATTAAACTAAACTTCGCCGGATAGGGGATTGATTCCCACTCTCTTGGGTATGGACAAGGAATGCCCGTCTTCTTCACCTCTTGAGCGGAAATCAACGTATTGATTTTGCTCTCGAGGTTTTTGATCTTCAAGTTTTCACTTGTATCTTTGTTGGCATCCTCGTTACCACCCCCTGCATTGACGAGAGGGTTATTGGCGTCACGAGTTTTATTTGCACCTGTGTCCTCATCTTCCAGATTGTTCTGGTTATGACGACTTGGTTCGCCTTGTTGGTTCCTCAATGCCTGGATTTGTTGCTCATGCATCTCTCTCATAGTCTGCATGGCCATCTGCATCTCGAGCTTGAAGCTCTCCTGTTGTTTGGCCATGGCTTCTTCGAGCATCTTGGCCACTTGTTCCGCGCTTATCATGAATGACTCGCGGGGTTCTCCTTCGCTGGATACAGTGTTGTCAGACGCAACCGCAGAGCAAGCATCCGATTCTTCATCTTCTAAAGGTGGTCTTATCCGAACCCTACCATAAGTTCCTCGTGTGATGGCTCCGGACTGCAGACGGGTTAGACGCCGGGATGCTTTCAGAATCGACTCGAGATCATCCCGTGCCGATATCCCTGTGCTGGTCATATTAGCGGTGACCCTCGGGAATTCTCTGTTTTCAACCACCGCTCTTCTTCATCGGAAATGCCTGGGCCTTGGCTTTGGGGTTTCAGTGATGAGCCTCTCGAAAACCGAAACTCTTTCGGGGACCGTCTTAATGCAGTTACATTCAGACAATACCGCCCGAATGAGTTTAGAACAGGGGCATTGAGTTTCGAGCCTATGAGGACTTCTCTTTCTGGCTCTGCTCGTACCCCCAGCACGATAGTACAGCTCGTCCATTTGAAAGTCGGAACAACCTATCGTGTGTTGGCACGATTTCCCAGGTATAACGTCATCATCGTCGGATGATAACGCTTCCTTCTGAGAATGAATTGCCTTTTTCGGGCTTTCGAGAGTCACGCGTCTCGAAACGTGCCTTTGTGGGCGTGAATTTTCAACGGGCTCCTGCACTTCGATGCGCAAAGTTGTGCGCTTGGGTGCCACGATTTTCTCCAAGTGTTGAGGGTTGCAGCGACCCCCAGCATGTTGAATCGTTTGGGACTTCTTCATTGGCCCCAACCGTTCTTGGACTGGAGCTTTGCCTCGTTCCTTGGGAAGTGGACTGAGGCGCTCCAAAACCGACTTCCTCTTCTGGGACGATCCTACGGGATCTCCCGGAGCAGTTGTGGAAGTGATCGGTAGTTTGGATTTACTCGCCGGAAGTTGTACTTTCGACGATTGCTGTTGTTGCACCTTGGTCTGAACCGCCGCTTCAGACTTCGGCTTCCAAACCTTGCGTGTTGATGGCGGCTTCTTGGCCACCTCCTTCTGCACCCTTCTACGGGCTTCCTCAGCTTTGGCCCGTGCTTGCGCTGATAATGCGCGGCGTTTGCGGATGCGCTCCTCCAGCGTCGAGCGATTCCGTTTGACACGGACCCACTCCATCGTTGATGGCTTGGAGGAACCACCATTCATTTATTGTTGAGGCTGTTTGCCTCGTTTGCTCTTCAGATCCGCGTTGTAGTGGACCCCGTCAACAGATTCCATGGCCTTTGCGAATTGCTTCGCGAGGCGTTGACGCTGCCTCTGGCGAGCTCTCTCAGAGAGAGTCACCACGCCTTCAATGGCGGATTTGACCTGCTTGGAGGCCGGTGGGACTTCACCCGACGCAACTTCGGCGTCGATCGGGATGAGGTTGTCATTGGTGGCTTCAACTTCTTCGCACCAACGAACTTTTCTCCTGGAGGATAACTTCTGGGATTTCTTAGACTTACGGGAGGAGGTTGATCCAGACGAGGACACGTACTCCTCGTACTTTTGCTGGTCGAACTCATACTCGACCTCCTCCACAACCGGGATCGAGATCCGCGGCTGCTACGCTCCGATCTCGGCAGCGAGATCGGTGGCTCCCACTGTGGTCGCCAGATTGTTCACGGGAAAAATGGTTTTCTTCATTGATGATCCCATTGTACTCTTAAATAACAACTTTTTGCGTTACAAAGATCCGGTCTTTTTATAAGATCCGGTTACAATGAAAATCAAACAAAAAATGAAAATTACAACTTTCCTTTTATGCCGAATAAATCACGAGCTCCTGTTATCCGGTCACTCGCTTGCGTGGGTTGTTTGCCTGCGCCGATGGTTGATCCGTTGACCACCGCACGATCTAGATCCGAACAGATCTACGCAATATCACGGGTATTATCTCACCAAGGAAATAATAGCCGGAGGGATTATTTCACCAAGGAAACAATCGCTCGAA
>BQKN01042997.1:0-10670 GCA_022839385.1 Asparagus kiusianus
TATACATTAAAATATTCTTCTCTAATTCAAATAATACCTAAAATAATAATTATGTGCTAGTGTGTGCCTTGTGCTAAACCTTGTTTGATATCTACAATTAGCAATCTACAATTAGCATTTTCTTATATCACCTTTAATTTATATTTCATCTTTTCTTTATACCTGCCACATACACTTACACACACACAATTCCTTCATTTTACATGCTTGTTGGGAGTTTTCCGACCCCCTGGGGTTTGCGCGCCCTAGACTCGGGGATTTTTCTTTCTTCGTAGGACCGAGAGTATTTTAAGGAGCATGCTCAGCGGTAGTGACCACCGTTTATTCTATCAGTTCTCTAGTTTAGTTGGTTTAGATAATTATTTGATTTAGACTTTTTCTTGAGTCACGTGTAATATTTTCTAGACTATGATGTAATTTTTTTATTACTCTTTCCCATTGTGGATAGTCGTGAAACTCGTATTTAGACTCCATTCTTTTGGAGATATTTTTCATCTATACATTTCTTTTATTATCTTAGTTACATGCTCTATTGTTTAGTTTTGGCTTTATATCGGTATACAGGATGATCTAGAGGCGTGAATGTGGCCGAATGGTTGCATTATCGGTCGGATCATGTTCTAAGTTATTACACTTTGGAACCGGGGTGTGACAATGTTTTTTATTGGTATCGGAGTCAGGTTAGATAATTGTTGCCTCATCCTGTATAAAAAAAAGATTAAGATTAGGCTAAGAACAGAGCATGTATAGAATAGGTTCTCTACTTTCTAGAAAGACGTCATTTGACTCCCAATACCTTGATTCTCAAGTCCTAATTTTGATCAATCTCATTTCAGGTGATCACTATGGCCCCAAAATGTTGACCCCCTACTCCAGTTGTCCCTGAGGGACTCTGAGTCGATCAGGCTGATCTTGCAGAAGCGATTAGGGAGCTGGTAGCTCATAATCACCAGAGGGATGGGCAGCAACGGGTTGTAAGGCCGGGTAATATGTCCGATTTTCAAAAGCTTAACCCGTAACACTCTGCTGGTACTAAAGATGGATATGAGGCTGAGATGTGGTTGCAAACCATGGACCACCTATTAAGGGCATTAAAGATACCATACGAAGACCGAGTGGATATTGTACACCTGTAGCTTGTTAATATAGCCAGAACCCAGTGGGATACGGAGGAGGAGAAGCTACCTAAGTTGATTTCATGGGAGACATTCTGGGTGTGTTTCCTAGAGATATTTTTCTCGAAGATAGGTCATCTTGAGATGCAAAGGTAGTTTGTAATACTGAGACAAAGAGCTAGTAATGTAGATGAGTATGCAACAAAATTTGCCAAGCTCGGTAGGTTTGCCCCATGGATGGTGTTGAATGAGGTGGATAAGGGACAAAGGTTCATGCAGGGTCTAAATTTTGAGATCTAGATGTAGATTTACATTCAGAAGGGGATTAAGACTTATGTTGATGTCCTAGAGGAAGCTCGGAAAGCAGAACAGCTGATTAGGATCATGAACTCAATGAGGAGAGGGGAAAACAAGCACCCTGCGGGACAGACCTCAGGAGGTAACCAGCAAAAACCTCAGATGGGAGGAGCACCAACCAATCGCTAGCAGACCGGGACTCTGAGACTAGTTCCGCAGCCAACTAACATGATTTGCCATTATTGCAGCAGGCCGGGGCACATGATGAAGGACTACAGAAGAGCTAATGGTTTGTGCCTAGCATGCGGGGTGACGGATTATCAGCTCACCACTTGTCCTAGTAGAGGAGTTTCAGGAGGAACTTCAGGTAGAGTGATAGTGGCAGCAGGTCAGACTAGACAAGATGGACAACTGTTGAGGCCATCACTTCCTACACAGCAGCAGATGTTTTGAGGATATTAGAGGGGTCAACAATTTCAAGGCCAGAGACAGTGGAAAGGTCCCCATTTCTAGCACTTATACCTGCTGCAGTATCAGCAGAGGCGCCCAGGATAATACGGTCAGCTAGCTCAGCAGTAGTAGAGACAAGGTCAGGTTCTGACACTTACTGCTGAGCACGCAAACACATCTGATGATGTAGTCACAGGTACCCTTTTGGTTTATTCCGTCCCTACGTTTACCCTATTTGATTCTGGGGCATCGCACTATTTTATATCCGCTCAGTTCATTGCATGACACACCATACCATGTGATAGTTTAGATGCAAGCTGGAATATTCATATAGGTAGCGGGGTGTTAATATCTAGTAGGGAGTGTAAGAAATGCCCAGTGATAGTTTGTGGTAAGGAGCTATTTGTAGACTTGTTGGTGATTAACACTAACAGGTTCGGTGTTATTTTAAGGATAGATTAGCTCTACAACTTTCATGCGACGATCGACTGCCGACACAGAAGCGTAGTGTTCAAGCTACCAGATCACCCAGAGTTTGAATTCATGAGCGGTAGCAAAGTGATGGAGCAGCCAGAGTATCAAGCAGGCATGGATGGAGTATTAACATGGATAGAGGTAGAGGAGAAGCCCATACCAAAAATTGTCGAGGAGTTCCTTGATGTTTTCCCTAAAGAGTTGTCGGGTTTGTCACCAAATAGAGATATAGAGTTCATCATCGATCTTTTTCTAAGGGTTGCACCTATCTCAAAACCACTATACCGAATGCTGATATCAGATTTAGAGGAGTTGCGAAAGCAGGTCCAGGAGTATCTTGATAAGATATTTATCATGCTTAGTACTTCACCTTGGGGAGCACCAGTAGTGTTAGTGCTAAAGCCGGATGGTAGCTGAAGGATGTGTATTGACTACAGAGAGTTGAATTGGGTTACCATAAAAAATAAATACCTCATTCCCAGGATTGATGATATTTTTGATCAGCTCGGAGAAGCTAGGGTGTTTTATAAGTTGGACCTCAGGTCAGGCTATCATCAGCTAAAGATGAGGAAAGAAGACATACCTAAGACCGCATTTCGCACACGGTACGGGCATTATGAGTTCCTAGTGATGCCGTTCAGAGTAACAAACGCTCCCTCTACATTTATGAGTTTGATGAACAAGGTGTTTATTTGTGTCGAAAGTTGGTTTATTCATGGAACTCATTACTCAATCGTTTACAATAAGTTCAAAAGAGTTAGTCTTCTTATAAGACTTTTCTAATACGAATTAAAAAAAATGAAAATACAACTCTCTAGAAACACACGTAGAGGACATTTATTACCCACTGCTTGCGTGAGATCTTTACCTGTGCCGGGGTTTATCCGTGGACCATCGCGGATCAAATCTAGTTGATCAGGAGGCTAAATGTTTGTTGCTTCACAAAGGAAACTAGAACGGAAGTAAATTATCTCAACCAAGTGAGATTACTACTCTTCTCAAGATCAGTACAAATTCTAATCTCAAGGAATGGTAGAACGGGCCTCAGGTCTCTCGAAATGCTCCTTCTTTATGCCGGAGTTCGCTAAAATCTGCTAGCCCTCCTCTAAAATTCATGGGACTCACTCTCTAAACTGACAGCACCTTGCTCTCTTCTCAGAATTTCAGATCCCCTGCGTATAGGACACTAGGTTTGTATTTATAGGCTTCAGTTGTGGTATTTTTAGATAAGAACAACTGATTTCACCTCATCTTTAGTTAATAACAACCAAACCATATTTAGGGATGATATCCAAGTAGTTGGAAGGCTCTGGAATGTATAAATCCTAAGAAAACATCGAAATATGCATTTTCGAGAATAGGGGTGCGAGTCAGTTTAATATGACCCACGGGTGTGCGGGTCACATTAAGGTGACCCGCACAAGTGAGGGTCACATTAACATGACCCGTACGATTGCAGGTCGCATTAATGTGACCCGCAAGGGTGTGGGTCACTTTGATGTAACTCGCACACTGGCGGGTCACTTTGATGCAATTTTCAAGCAACTGTATCTTGTTTTGGCCTTGTTTTGTCATTTCACGGGTTTGTACATTTCACCGACTCGCTTTATACGTTTTGTCATTTTGTCTTAGCATCAGATAATCTCATGTTGACGTTTATTGCCTTCGTTTCGTCTCGAACTACATGTGGGAGCCTATAGGTAACGCCTATAGTGTTTTATCAGTATCTTGATTAGTTTGTGGTAGTGTTCATCGATGACACTCTTGTATACTCCAAGATCAAGGAAGATCATGCAGAGCATCTACGGACGGTGTTGGAAATCCTGCGGAAGGAGAAGCTTTATGGAAAATTGAACAAGTGTGAGTTCTGGCTTGAGCATGTATCCTTCTTGGGACATGTGATTTCAGGAGCATGTATCTCTATAGACCCAAAGAAGGTTGATGCGGTGTTGAGGTTAGATCTGCCTACATCTGTAACAGAAGTATGACGTTTCTTGTGGATGGTTGGATACTAAAGGAAATTTATAAAAGATTTTGCTAAGACTGCAAGACCACTTACTCGGCTGACTCGAAAGGAGGTCAAGTTTGTGTGGACTCAGGACTATCAAGCAGCATTTGAGGGGTTGAAGAAGAAGTTGATGACAACACTAGTTTTGACAATCCCGGATGAGTCAGGAGGATTTGTAGTGCACACAGATGCTTTTGGTTTAGGTCTAGGTTATGTCCTGATGCAACATGAGAAGGTAGTAGCTTATGCGTCTAGACAGCTGAAGACACATGAGAGGAACTACCCGGTTCATGATCTGGAATTGGCGGCGGTTATTTTTGCATTGAAGCTATGGCAGCACTATCTTTTAGAGAAGAGAGTGGAGGTGTACACAGATCATAAAAGTTTAAAGTATATCTTCACTCAGAAGGAGCTCAACATGAGGCAGCGGAGGTGGTTAGAGCTTATGGCGGATTACGATCTTGATTTGCAATATCACCCAGGACGAGTTAATGTGGTGCCAGATCATTCGAGCTGGAAGTCTGTGGTGATGAGACTCATCAGACAGTGAGAGTTGCTAGCTGAGTTTTGGAGGATGAACATGGAGATTATATTGCCTGGAGTAGGGAGATACTTGATGAGTTTGCATTTATAGTCAACTCTGATGAACCGGATCAAGGCTACCCAGTTCAAGGATGCTCAACACCAAAAATTTAAGAAATAAGTGGAGTCTGGGTAGAGAACTGATCTACCGATACTTGAGGAGGGATCCTTTGCAATAACGTGGTAGGTCATGTGTGCCTAAGGACGATGTTAGAAGAGAGCTGCTGGAGGAGGCGCAAAATTTAGTGTTTTCTATTCATCCAGGAGGCACAAAGATGTATCGGGACTTGAGAGGGCATTACTGGTGGCCAGGAATGAAGATGGAGATAGCCCGATTTGTGTCAAAATGTCTAATATGTCAGCAAGTGAAGGCTGAACATCAGAGGACAACCACGTTATTGCAGCCCCTTCCTATTCCCGAGTGGAAGTGGGAACATATTACAATGGACTTTGTCACAGCCCTGTCGAGGAATCAGAAGAAAAACAACGTCATATGGGTAGTAATAGACCGACTAACTATGACGACTCGCTTCATACCATTTTGAGTTGGACAGATGACAGATAGTCTAGCGAAGCTGTACATAAGAGAGATAGTACACTTGCATGGGGTACCGGTTAGCATTGTGTCTGATAGAGACACAAGATTTTTATCAAACTTTTGGAGAAGCTTGAAGTAGTGTATTGGGACTAGACTGAGTTATAGCACATATTACCATCCTCAGACAAATGGACAATCAGAGAGGATTATACAGATACTGGAGAACATGTTGTGGGCATGCATGCTAGATTTCAAGGACTCTTGGGAAGACCACTTACACTTGGTGGAGTTTTCTTATAATAATAGTTACTAGACCAGCATCCAAATGGCACCTTATGATGCATTATATGAAAGAAAATGTAGATCTACTACCTGTTGGGATGACTTAGGAGCACGGTGCCTGCTAGGTCCTTAGATGATAGTGCAGATAGTAGACAAGACAAGGACAATACGGGAGTACCTTAGGTCAGCTCAGGATAGGCAGAAGAGCTGGGCTGATGCTAAGAGGAGACCTTTATAGTTTTAGGTTGGAGAGCATGTTTTATTGAGGATATCCCTAACTAGAGGAGTTATCAGATTTGGCAGTCACGGGAAGCTTAGTCCACGTTTAATCGGACCATTTGAGATATTGGAAAGAGTAGGAGAGGTGACATACCGGCTAGTTTTGCCTCCGTTATTAAATGGAGTGCTTGATGTATTCCACGTATCATAGCGTAGACGATATGTGCGAGATGAGACCCACATCCTACATATCGCAGAGCTTCAGATTGGGATGGACTTATCATATGAGGAGCGACCAATGAAGATTTTGGACAGACAGGAGAAGGTCATCAAGAATAGAACTATCCTACATGTCTTAGTATCTTGGGGACACAATGGACCTAGTGAAGCGACATGGGAGTGAGAGGACGATATTCGTTAGCACTATCCATATCTCTTTATTACCGATAACGTCTAGCTCCTTGTGTGCTTGGATTTAATTTCGAGGATGAAATTTCTTTTCTTAGGTGGGTAGGATGTAATACCTAAATTTTTTTTCCACAAATACAAAATTTTTTATGCATGAGGGTTTCTAAGGCCCACTTTGTTTTCCTTTTTTTTCTTGCAAGGCTCATTTAGCCTTAAAGCCCAAAGTCCCTAGAACTAAGTATTTTCTAGGTTTTATCTTCATGTATTTGTTGGCAAGCATAACACCTCACGGGAAAAAAGAGAGAGAGAACGTGGATAAGAAAAACTAAAATTTTGCCATGATACTACGTTTCAAAAAAAATCAAATTTGAAATCTCAACAACAAAATCCCTCATATCCTAGAAAATATCTAACAACCAAATATTTTATTAACAACCCTATCTTCTTTAAGAGTTTATTTATCTACTTTGTTTTTTTCCTTAAAAAAACACACGGGAACAAAAAAGAGAACAAAGAAAAAATTGAGAGGAGAATCGGGTACTCAAGGAGAAGGAACGGATATGGATTTCAAATTTCAGAGCTCAATTTTAGCAAGTATTTCTTATCCTTCAACTCTTTTATTTTCTTTTCAGGATCACCTTATCAAATTATTAGGATTTCTTTCTAGAAAATCAAGAGCAAAAGATTGTAGTTGGATTTATTAATTTTTATTGATCATAGTGATGTAGACAAATCTTTACTCTTTATGCAAGTATTTTTCTTTTAGATAATGATATTTTTCTAAAAAAAATTCTTTATAATTTAAATTTTTTTCCATAATTCGAATAAAATTATTTTTATCCATTTTGGCCAACTTTAGTATAATTATGTATTTTTGGGTTATTATTTTTTTACTCAAACCTTTACTTATAATTAATTTGTTTTGGTTAGTCTAGTAATCAGAAACTATCCGGTATATGTATTTCTGCAGTAATTAGTTTCACATAGATGTGGTTGGCCTAGTGGTCACATGACTTTTTTGTTAACCCCTTAGTCACGGGTTTGAATCCCATAGGCATTCATTTTTACAAAAAAATTATATTGGGTCTATTGTGAAGGTAAACCCGACCCAGTTCAGACCCATTATCGATTTTAGACCCGTTTGGGTTTATGATTCAAATTACAGATCCGTTTGACCTAGTTAGGATCAAATATCAGATTTCAGACCCGTTTGACTCAGTTAGGATCTAATATCAGATTTTAGACCCGTTTGGGTCTATGATTCAAATTACAGATCTGTTTCACCTAGTTAGGATCCAATAATAGATTTCAGACCAGTTTGGGCCTTTGCTCACGAATATCAGTTTTTTCTAGATTTCTATGCTCTCAAATTAAAACTATTTGGCCCATTTTGACACTAAATAATTATGTTAATTTTTTCCTTTTGTTAAGATGAATGATGATATTGTTTGATCTCTTGATGCTTATTGGATAACCTGATGCTATGTTGATCACCTAATGATATTTAATAAGGTTGATTGTGCGTGAAGATGACTCCCATTAAGAAATATGATTCATAAACATGTTATCTAAAAGCACCCTAGAGGGGGTGAATAGGGTATATGCTAATCTAATCCGATATTAATGCCAATTTAAAACTAATTAACAAATATCCTAGCAAAAGTGATATGCAATAAGATATATATTCAAGGATAAGCAATATAAACAAGGGTGAAATAAACAAGATGCAAATATGATAGGGCAATATAAACAATGAACAATACATAATGGCGATATAGAATGAGACAAATGATCACGGATGTTGGTCCTTCCGACCTACGTCTCCGCTCCCTACTCCCGGGGAGAAATCCACTATCACCATCAGGTTTTTGACACTCACCCAAAGAACAGTTACACCTTACAATATCGGTTTTCAACGCTCACTAATCAACGTTCATAATCATTCACAATGTAATCATACAACCTACAACCTCAAGTGCTAGTCCTCACGTGTCATCCCCCTCAAATGTCCGACTTTACTACCTCTCTCTAGGCTTTACTACCGACACCACTCCTCTTGGTATCGACCATGTCCTCACCACACATTCCTCTTGGTGTATTTGTGCAATACAATGTGACCTCACAAATGAAAGCTCAAATACAAATAATTTGTTCTCTACAATAGATGAGAACACAATATAGGCTCACTCAATCACACCACCAATCCAAATTACACAATGTATAAAAATACTTAAGCTTAAGTGGTTGTGTATGAAAGATAACAAATAATATAAACTCAATTAAAATCTAGCTTAAGGAAGTTATAATCAAACATATAAGTAGCTAGAGATTGAGTTTAGAAAACTTCTTCAATGAAAACAAGAGTGGAGGGATGTAGATTGAAGCCCAAAAAAGAATGGATAATCTCCTCTTCCTCTTGGGAAATTTTTTTCACAAAACAAACTCAAAACAAAACTTAAACAAACTTTTAAACACCACCCTTTAAACTTGTTTAAAAACTCTCTTAGTTACCCTCAGAAGTTAGAGGGTATAGGGTATATATAGGATCATAGAACAATCCCCAAAACCAAGAGAAAACCAAGAAAAAATACAAAAAAACAAAAACCTAAAAATTTGGAAAAACTAGCCGTTGGAAAGTCGTCGGTCGACTGATGAACAATATCAGTAAATTGATGAGCTGACAGATATAGGTAGCTTACAGCTCATCGGTCAACTGAAGACCTCATCAGTCGACTGATTACCTCATCAGTCGACTGATAGTTTATCAGTCGTAAAAACAAAAACTTTTAGTAATTCCAGGCGAGTTCATCAATCGACTGATAAGATCCATCAGTCGACTGATAACATGTTATCAGCCTGAAATGAACAGTAAAACTGAACTTTAAACCCTAGTTAAAAATATCAAATAAATTCTAAAAAATGTAAAAGTTTGAAAAATATTTATAAACATGATAATGAACATGTTACAAAAAGAAGTTTTGGAATAGCACTTCCCAATAGTAAAAACTTATCATTTTGCAAAAAATATCCAAAACATGAAAACTTGAGATACTTGAAATTTGATGTTTTGACATAAACCAAAGTGTTGAAAACTCTTGTATGACTTTATAGACTTGGGAAAATATATAAACTAGTATTGTCAAGTTCATAAACCAAGAATACAATATTTCATCAAAAATACACATATTTTGCAATCTTTCAAAATAATAAACATGATTTCAAAACATGACATTGATGAAATCATTGTAAGCATGTCTAAACATGAAACAATTGTGTATGTATATAATTATGTCCTTTTGTTTCATATTTATATATAGCTAAATACATTATTTACCAAAACCAAAAATGATAAATATGAAACATGTATGTATGTATATAGATAAGTATATTTGTTTCACATTTAAATTTGAAAGCTATAAAACCAAAATGTGTATGTGTGTATATGATTGAGCTTAAAGTATCTACACACATGGTATAAACTTATAACTAGATTACCAAGCCATCTTGATCTTCAATTTGAGCTCGACTTGGTTGTGAATGAAGCTTGATCTTGGATATTTGACTTGAATTACAAATGGCTTCATACCGATATTCTGCTAACCTCCATTTAATGTGATCATTTAGGCTCAATCCATCCAACCTCCAACACATTGTTTGTCTAGAGTAAATAAGAAAATACAAATACTAGACAAATAATATTAGTCATAAATTATTTGTTAAAATATCATCAAAACAAAAAGATTAACATTATCATAGCATGGTTATACCCTCGACATCGATATCCTGATGTGAGGAGTTTCTCTTGATTATTACTATTATTATAATAGCATTGACTAGACGATGCACTCATCTTGATTGGATATATTTTGGGTCACAGTTATTTTTCATAAATTTTTATGCAAGTTGTTCCACGATAACTCCGTGGTTAGTGAACAATATTTTATGCACAATCACTTAAAATAAATGAATAAATGTGGGGTTTATAAAGGGGAATTGGACGAAAGAATATAATGTGTATATAAGCGGGCTCATGCACATTCTTGATATTTGGATATATATATATATATATATATATATATATATATATATGTAGGCGTATAAAACTACCTATAGGTCCCTTAACACAGCTCGAAGACGTCGATTCAACAAACGGACCATCGGGCGACGTATCCAAACAAAACTGTTAGCCCACAAAGCCGAAGCCAAGCGATATGCGACGAAGCGGACTAACGAGGCTAACGAACCGCACACAAACAACAGAATGCATCCATTCGCATGCGGAATCAAGCCAACGGTT
>BQKN01042998.1:0-10812 GCA_022839385.1 Asparagus kiusianus
TATTTTTAATTAAAAGTCTAAGTTAAGGCTTAAGTAAAGTATACTACTTTGAAAAAAAAATCTTAAGAAATTTATTTGGAGTTATCATAAAAGGTAAACTTGAGTATATCACTAACTAGGAATTAGAAAATTTAAAATCTATCAATTAGATAAATTATTACTTAACTCTATTAATTTGGCAAGTGACTCTTTTTCTTTTTTAATTTAACTAACAAAAGACAAATTCTAAAAAAAATTACTAAAACAAAGTACTAACTCAGTCCCGAAATAAAAATCATAGTCTGGGTAAAAAGAACTTCCCTCACTGCTCATCTTCAGATAAATCATCATCCACATCATCAGCGGCAGCTGCTGAACTCAGTCCCGTCTCATCCTCTCCTGGGAAATCATCAGGCTGAAGCAGTGTGATAAAAGTCTAAAGCTCAGGTGGAGGTCCAGCTGTATCTCCATGTTCCCTCTACCACTCTCTCACCAAATATGCTAATGTTTCGATGGTGTAGTTCATCTGACCCTGCATCCTGTGCATATGAATCTCCATCCTATCCATACGACTCCGCATCCTTTCTAACTCTTCACGAATGGGGTCATGTGTAACCGGTTGGTGCTGAGGAGGATCTCTACCTGAAGAACCAAACTGATCTCACCCTGAAATGCTCCTCCTCACAGTCTGATCATTTAATAACCCCTTCCCTGCTTCTTGTCTATCCTCAGCAAATACTAGAACGTGAAATCTATGGCAGAGTCTAGTAATGAAATAGGGGTAAATAAGCTGAGCTCGTGATGCAGACTGTGTCCTGACCCAATCTAACACACCCTCCACCGATGAGCGCATCCACACAAATATAATCCTCGCTATATCAAACTGCTAACCAGTGGCTATCCAAAAAAGAAGGAGTATATCATGGGTGGTAATGACAGAGTATGCAGTGGTGGGATTCAAATCAAAGTTCAGGAAAAGATTAAGTAATATGTATTCTGGTTTGAGATTTCATAAACCAAAACGAGATGTGAAGATCCTCCCACACAAAGTCATGAACATGTTATTATATTCTGGTGTACCAGGCTGTAATGTGGAGGCTATGTGGAAATAATCTGGTGCATTAGTCGGTGGTTCTGCAAGATCAAGGGTAGCACGGATAGTAGGAAGATCAAAAACAACCCTAACACCTATCTCTACAGAAAAAGCTAAAAATTCTCTATCTGGATTAATTCCCATCCAGAATAGAACTCACGGACTAATGAAATGTTTGCTTTTTCTAGTGGGTTATTCATCATGCCCTGAAGTCATACTACAGCTAACATAGTGAGTGTAGATTGATATATCTACAGTGCACTAATCTGAAATCCTCTCTCAAAGTGAACATTTAGACCTACAATTCTGGCCAGAATTGTAGGTCTATCTATATCGGTATCAGAAGGTTCTTGAGAAGATGATGAATTAGCTTGGGATCTCTTTCTCGTGGGCATCTACAGAAAAAGAAAGAAACGGGAAAAATAATACTTTAATAACAAAATTCCAAAAATAAATTAATTAAATTTTTTATTGAGAATTTTTCTACCAATTATTCAACATGAGTTAATTTCAAGTTATTAAAATTTTATTTTGTCAATAAATTTTCTCAAAACAAAAATGTCAAAATTTTGATAACTTGATCGTTGAAACATGCATGTTGATAAAATATCCTCAATTGTCCAATCATTTTTATCATAATAAATTTTCAAATGTGAGAAGTACACCCAATTTAAACTTTAGTTGACCAATTAATCACTTTTTCACAAGTTCAAATTTGAATTTTCAAAATTTACACAAAACACCTCAAATTCAAGTTTCATATTTTGTATAACCCCCCCCCCCCCAAAAAAAAAAAAAAAAACTTTAAACTTCAATTGGAATTTATTTGTAAATCAATAACTCTTCACCCAAATTGAAGGTCTAAATTTTTTTACAAAACCCCTAAGAATTTTTGGATTTGCGTAACCCCCCCCCCCCCAAATTAAAATTTTGATTTTTCACAAAACACCTCTAAAAAATTAGATTTTTTTACAACATATTCTCAACATATGAGTTTCTGCATTGTCCTCTAAAAAAATTAGTTTCCACTATCTCGGCCAAAGTGGGGAGTTTCTACTGCCTTCGGATCTTGATTTCGTGCAACTCCAAACTTCGGAATCCAAACTTTGTGGTACTTTGGTGGTTCTTCGTCCACCCCTTTCTTCTTCAATTCTTGTTCCTTTCGCATAAGAGCATGAGCGTGCGTGGCACATGTGATGCCTCTGGATGCGTTACTTCTTTATTGAACGAGTCCTCTTGATGAGAACCTACTCTTCGGTCGATGGCTTGGAGGAAGTGTTAGTGACACTGCTGAAGTGATTCGGTTTCTTGACGCTTCCTTGCCTCCAAGTCCGCGTAGTAGCAAACTCCATCTATCTGTTCTAAGGCCTTCGCAAATTGATGAGCATGACGCTGGCATTGTCTCTGACGAGCCCTTTTCGTCAAAGTTAGCAAATTTTTTTTGAATGACTCCTTAACTGGGTAGGAGTCATTACGAGCAAAGTTTCCTACCTTATTGGATACCTTACGAGCAAAGTTTCCTACCACGTTGCGAGGGGAAGCCTCAATAACTGTTGGGTGAGAATCAGCACCGTGAGTCATCATTGAGGTGGAAGACTGAAAAACCTTCTTCAAAGATAAGATCCTCCTATACTTATGGGGATAGGAGGACCTTGATGAAGACGAGGAAAGATACTCCTCGAAATTAGCTTGGTCGGACTCGTATTCGACCATTGATTTGACTTGAATGATGATCGGCTGTGACACTACAGTATCAACATCAGGACTGATGGCTCCCACTATGGTCGCTAGCGTGTTTGCCTCGGGAAAAATTTTCTTTGCAGTTTCCGTTAAATCATTCAACATAAACAAAAGAATAAGCCTTACATGTGTAATTCTCAATTTACAAAGAAACGAAATTGATTCCCTTAGTATTACACACAGAAACTCCTATGTAGTAGCTTCTGCTTACGTGGGATCTTTGCCTATACCGAGAATACATTATCCGTAGACAACTAAGCAACGTTACCAAGTCGAATACGAAGAAGACTTGAAGTTAATGTTTTGATGGGGAAACAAGAACTAAAGTAAGTGTCTTAGCGAAGTAAGATAAATACTCTTCTCAAGAACAAGTCAAATCTTGAACTCAAGGAAATACTAGAAGGCTCTTGAGAATGCTTGAAAGTGGATAATGAACTCTCTTTTTCTCTCAAAATTCACCAAGAACTAGTGGTCACTATCTCATGTGGGAAAGACAGTGTTCACTATCTCGGCCAAAGGAGACAGCTTCAGGGCCTTTGTAACCACTAACCACTACCTTAAAGTGCATTAAATGCCACATTTGTCATGGGTAGTGGGTATATTTTTAGGATATAATTGTCCCTTCGCATTAATGCATGTTTCTAAGCAGTTATTGAGTCAAGTGTACCACATAAAACTCAACAAAACCGTTGGAAGACATGGGAGGTTGTCTCGCAGTTAGCGAGATAGCCGCCACTGTCTCGCATGTGCGAGATAGTCAACATTGTCTCGCATATACGAGACAATGAAGACTATCTCACTAATTATGAGACAGCTCCAAGTCTTCTTTGCATCGTTTTATGTTCTCCTTTGCTTCATTTTGCCTTGGATGTTCTTTTCTGACTTAGATGATGATGTTCTTCATCTTCTCTCTGTCTTGAGCTGAGTTTGGGACCTATAGGTAATTTTTGATGCCTACAACCCTCTCCTAGTTTTATGATAAGAATCAGGAGGTTTTCCTTCTGGAGTGAAAGATCGAATTGGTGATTGTCTTCCTTTCCTGAAGTTTAAACCTTCCTAATTATTAAAATCATAACTCATATTCCTCATCATATGGAAGGACTTAGACCCATAATGATGGAATTGTAGGATTTCAAGGTCATCCTCTGAACTTTTCTAATTTGATAGCTCAGAGTTGATTTTTCTGAAATAGATTAGCTTTTGGCCTTTCTTCTTAGACGGGTCTATGAAGAAGGCTTTTTGCACATCTTCTATCTCTTCGAATGTAATACAGGATGATTTGAAGGGCATATTAAGTGATGCCTTAGCATACAATGTATGCCATGGATTTGTACCTATATCTATATCAGTTCCTATCTTCGCACATTTAGAGGATACATCCGACAAGTAAGTCAAATTGAAATTTTTATTAATGTACCACTCGCTATCACAAGATACATTATTATTGTTGGGCTCATTCTGGCTCATTATATTTAAATTCAACTCCCATAAACACTCCTCCTTAAGCTCGGGCTTGATGTCTACTTCATTGCCACTGTCAAGATCATCTTTTGGTGGTTCTGGTTCTTGTGAGTCTCAATAGAAGAGTGAGTCAGTATGGTAATTTTCCACACCCTTGAATTGTTGCCTTTCGGCTATCAAGGTTCTGATCTCTCCCTCATCATCAGCATATTTCATCACATGATGGAGGGTAGATGGGACAATGCGATTCGCATGAATCTAAGGTCGTCCTAATAATAGATTGTAGGATGTGTCCACATCTATGATGTAGCAAGTCACTTCCGACTTAAGATCTTCGATTTGACACTTGAGTTTGATTTTTCCCATAGGTCACGTGCTGTTAGTATTGAAGCCAAAGATAGTGGACTGGGTAGAGCTCAACTGATGTAGAGGAATCCCTAAAAATTGTATGACTCTATATGGCATGATGTTGAACGCGGATCCTGGGTCGACCTAGACACGACTAACCTCAGAAGATCGGATATACCTAGTATAGTACAAAGGTCTATTATGCTTGTGCTTGATTTGCATATCTTCTTGTGTAAACGATATGCAGGGTAGACTTTTTGCAGCTTGCAGGCACTATGCACAAGGAGGTTCTTTTGTAGCTTCTAGGACTATAGGAACTTATGTGATAAAGCTCTCTGTATCCGTTAAAGCTTCAATTAGAGCTCTCCTTGTGGACTTGGATAGCTTCAGAAGCTCATAAAGAGTAATCCTGGCAGGAATATTGGCTAATTGTGCCAGAATGTTAAAACAGAAGGAAGTGCTTGATCCCCCAGCTTCTTATTTGGCAAGGTTCTTGTTACAGCGAACCTCCTTTTGCTTCACTTTATCGGCTGGCTTCTTAGGAATGGTACACCCAGTCTCTTCAGCATGCTTCTCTACTTCTTGAGTAGCTTGATCGTATTTTTTTAGGTATGTTCTTCCTGACCTGGTGCCAGATCTAGGATTTACTTCTTGCTCGGCCGCAAGAGCAGTCCTCTCCTCTCCCAAGTCGGTAAGAGGGATCAGATTGGTATCATCTTCATTTACAGAAGGGCTAATCATATTAGAAGATTTAGCCTTGTTTTTCTTCTTCTTCTCCGACACACTTGTCCACTGCTGGTCATTAAGCAAATTGGGATAGACCCACATTGTCTCTCCTTTCGAAGTAGTAAAGGGTACCAATTCTTTATCTTTCTGACCATGTGGGTCGGTGTTTATTAGATGCAGTTCTCCCTTAGGGATAGGTACAACACCAATTAGATTTGTAATGGGTAGAAAATTCTCAAATTGGACCTATATCATATTAGTAGTTATAGTCCTATGCTCCAACTTTAACTTAAGCACTTCGACATCAATCAAAGCCTGTAGGATATCCTTGAAGATGTATCATCTCTTTGTTGGATACCCTAGCATTCTATGGTAGAGGCAGTAGTTAGGATCATCCATCTTTCCCACCTCTTCGGGTTTCTTGACTTTAGGAAGTTTAAGCTTTTTTCTCTTCTAAAGTAGTTTGAATAGAGTGACCACATGATCCTCCTTGAAAGAGTACTACTTAGATGCTCTTAGCTGAGCCGATGCCTTACCCTGATTAGCAGGTGGCGATACTAGCTTCAATGGCCATAATATCCTTTTCCTTTGATCGAGAAGCATTGCCTGGACCACGTTGCACCGGTTGTTTTTGCTTTCCTTCTTCTTCGATTTTAATCCTAGCGATGATTTCTTAAGCTTGTTCACCTTGAGAAACTAATTATTTCTATGAATGGCACTCTGTAACTCCCATTTAGGCTAGGAGGTTGGTCTGTAGGTTGTGTCGACAAGTTTCTATCGGAGTAGACTGTGTCATGCCTTTCAAACATCAGAGAGCTATGTTTCGGAACCTCTCAACGAAGGCTTTGATGGGCTCTCCCTTCTTCCACTTAGTGGCAAGAAGAGAAGGGATGAAAACTTCTGTATCATCTTCGAAGAATCTAGCCAAGAATAGTCTCTCTAGATTTGCCCACTTCTTGATACTTACTGCAAGTAGTTTCATGATCCGTACAAAGGCGGGCCTTTTGAGTATTCCATTGAACAAGCGGGTCATCACGGCATCGTTTGCTAGCATATTTTCAGTTTGTGACTTTAAATAATAGATATATTGGTTTGATGATCCATTGTCGTCAAAAGCTTAGCGGGTTGGGACTTTGAACTTTGGGGGATAAGGGGTTGTATCCTGTTCAGCGGGATAGGGACAAACAACTCCCTCATTTTAGAGCTTGCTTCTATTGGCAATAGCATAGAGGTAGGCTTCCACTCTTCAATTTTAGCAGATTAGAGATTTGGCTCATTCTCAGTCTTTTTCCTTCTTTAGAGGAAGATTCTAGGTTGTGAGCTTCTTGATCAGAAGTCTTAATCAATTTTTCCTGCCCCTTTGACGAAGATGATCCTCCTCTTTGGGAAGATTCATGCCAAGGTGGTGAATCTATTTTCTGGGACATGGCCCTGTTCATGACAATTTGGGCCATCAGGATCCATAGTTCATTGATGATATCCTGCTGTTATTTGAGCATGGCTTGCCACTCATCAAGTCTTTTCACCAGATCATCAGGGTTTCCCGCTATATATGCGGAGCTCCCATAATCTATGAAAGAACTAGAGGATTAAGATTCTACGATTGCTGAATGTTGATCATCAGATTCAATTTCTTTAGCCAACTGTCAATAATTGATAGGGTATATGACTCCCTTTCGAGTCCGAGTGTGTTGATAGATTCCATCAGACTCAATTAGAATCTTTTTCAAGCTAGGAGACCGGTCTACTTCTGACTCATCTGAACTAGAGGTTGATGACCTCCCTATACAGATCATGTTGGAAGTAACTCCAAAGTATTCATCCTCTAAAGTCTTCTTTCCGTGAGAATATCACTGTTTGTTGGGCAAAGCGACGTTCGTTAATCAGTCGAATATCAACGGTTTGGCTACATGTGAGAAGTATTAGCATCCCGAAATGACCAAAGAAATCAGTCGTTCACATTGGTATGAATGAGAGACTTGTTGTATCGGTCTTTCTCTCAATATGAACTCTCTCAAATCTATTGTAGAGACTCAAGAAGAGTTACTCACTAAACATGAGGTTGAATTCGAACCCCTGCCTACGGTTAGACAGGACTGGCTCCTGGTGAACATGGATCTTGAATCCCTGTTGATCCTTTTGAACATGACGGATCAAATCACATTTAGTATTAATTACATGTGAGTCATGTTCTAACACTAAAATGCAAGGATCGGATTGAGGAATAAGAGCGCGAAGATCACACTGAGGAGTAGGAACATGAAGATCGTGCTTTAAGTGGGCTGCGCGAAGCTGATGCTTGTGTTTAATGTAGAGTTGACCTCTGTGTTCTAGCCATGAAACGCGGAGTTGAGAATCGTGTTTAGGCTGAGCAACACGAGGGTCGTGTTCTATGGTTAAAAGGCGAGGGTCGCGTTCTGTGATTAAAATGCGAGTGTGGCATTCTGTGATCAAAACATGAGGGTTACATTCGCAAGGGTCATTTCGATCAATTAATTGGCTATTTCGGAATTGTGCATGTCAAAGGGATCTTCTCCTTCAACAAGCGGCATTCTTCCTCGCCCGAGTTAAGGCTTGTATAGTGACATCACCATTTGTATTGATCAGGCTAGTCATTGGTGCAGATCTCTTGCGACTCAATACCCATTGTTTAGGCACGGGTGTAGGGTCTTCAACTCGGTCGATGAGTTCAATTGAAGCAAAGTCTTCTCCTTACGAAGGTAGACTATATGAACTGTATGACATGAAGAAAAGACGCTCCTTTGATGTATCAATAATAGGAGGAACCTTAGTCTCCTTAGAGACTTTGTTGATCTTACGCATAGAATTGGGGCTAAGGGATCCAGAGGAGAGAAACTCCTCTTACTTAGCCTGGTCGAACTCAATAGTCATAGTTTCGATAGTAGTTTCGGTGAGCTTGGTGTCGGATTGTGCCACTACTTCTTCATCGGTGAAAAAAAAGTTTCCCAGTAGAGTCGCCATCTTTTATTTACAGAAAAAATTACAATAAAACTTAGAAATAAATTAGTATTAATCTCCCTAACCGACTTAGAAAAAGAGTAATTACAATCTCTCAAAGTAATCTCTCTCTAACTAATTTAGAAAAAGAAATTATAATTTTCTTATCGGTTTTCTGATTTACAAAAGAGAGAAGAATCAATGAAAATTCTTCCCTTTCTTTAATATTGGGTTCTTCTTGATGGCGATGGGAGTTTGATTCTTGTATCCCGTAGATGATCCGAACGCTTCACTTCGTGGAACTTAGTCTTTGCTTCTTGACTTGATGTCTTGAAAGAACTTGCAAAACAAGTTTAGAACTCTACATGAGAGTTGAATTCAGAAATGAATTTCTATCATTTTAGCCGAAATAAGTCAATGGCTTCTTCTCCAATGCAATAGCTGATCTCAAAGATAATCCACCCAGAGATCATCCAAAAAACCCACTTATTCAGCTGAATTCTCAGCTATTTATAAAGATCTAAGTGTGTAACTGACCCCATAAATCTCTCCATATGGGGGTTTAATGGCCCCATTATGTGGAAAATGGTTTTGAACCGTTAAAATTGCAATTGAAATGGTTAAACACGAGATTCGTGCTCTGGAGTGACCCTCGCGTATAGCCTATGAAACATGGGGATGATCCTTGTGTTTTGAAGTTAGGATGTGGGGGTGACTCTCGCATTTTGTAGTTGGAACACAATGGTGGACCCTCGCATTTTGCTTTGAAGAGATCATTAATTGTAGTTTCTTTTTTATGTTTTGCAAAGATCGTCACCTTGTAATTCTTGGATTTGGTTCTTTGAAATGTGAGAGTCATCAATTTGTAAATCTCATATGTTGTCGTGAAAGTCGTCAGATTGTAACTTTCATCGTGAGTGTTTTGCAGGGACCAACTATCTATAATAATTTTTAGACAGCCTGCATTAATTCTATAATTCATAAGCATAATCTATCAAACTACTCAAGATAAGCGTAGATTATCAAACTTTTTTTCTACCAATTAGTTTTTCAGTTAATTATCCTAAACATCATTTTAAGCACAAGAGATTAATCCATAAATCATACAAGAAATCAAATTGGTTTCATACAATTCTAGAATTCCTAGAAGTTTTGAGTTACACATTTTCAAAAATAAAGAGATAAAACCTAAACAAGAGAGTATGAAAGAAAAAGAATAAAATACAAGAAAACTAAAAATTAACTACAAAAGTAAGAATATGGACAACAAATAAAAATGTTAACTATGGATAGGAAATAAATCTAACTACAAAAAGAGAAGTACAAGAAAATAAATATGTATTACTAAATAAAAATGCAAGAAAATTGAAACATAGAGAACATGAAAGTAAATTTACCTTACAAAACATCAACATAAATCTAATGTTCCAAATGAAAATAAAATCCCTAAACATGAATATCTAAGCAAAAATAAAAATAAAAAGAAAAACTTACATTGCAATAGGGTTCTAGCCTCTTGAAGGAAATCTTCTATCTTCATCTTCATCTTCATTAATAAATAAAGAGAAGAAAAGAAAAATATGAAGAGGTGAATAAAAATTTTATTAATTGTAACAAAGTTATAATTTTGGAAGGTCTTCTCAATTAAAAATAACCCTCCTCTCCAAATAGAGTTTTTATAAAAAAAATTCATACTCAAATCTCTCACTGTTTACCTTTATTTATAGCCTACAGTAAGCAATAAGAACTATTAATTTTACTTGGGCTCCAAGGGTTAAATCATAGGTGCAAAACTAGTTAGTTATGAATTAATTAATTGGTCAATCGTTTGACCAATTGGTTGACTAACCGATTGGCCAATCGGTTGGCTAATCAATTAGAATATTAAAATTTTAAAAATATAGGTAGCTCCATCTCGTCAAGATAGGTGATTTTCATATGTTATAAGTTAAATTTTACCTTCTGGATTAGGAGATATCATCTTTCCTTTGTGGCTAATTATCTTGAGAATAATTTCAACTTAATTTCTTTTCATGTTGGATCCTTATTTCTTTGACTTTTGCAAATTGCTTGGCTTGATCTCAGGCTTAAATAAAAGGTAAAAACAATTATGAAATTTGAGTTCTTTTTGAGCTCTTATTCATTAAACTATAATTAGGATTTTGTTCTACTTTATCGGACTTTCTAAGTGACCATTTAAGGAGTCTTGAACAATGGATCCTAGTCTAATTGGGCTTAGGTCGTTAAGTATAGAAATACTCCTTAGGCTTAATTGCTCAGTCAACTTAGGCTTAGTAAGATAGAACCACCTTGGAGTTCAAGTGAATATTATTTATAGATGTGTTTGAAACCCATACATAGGCCAAAGGCCTATGATGTATATTTATAGATAATCAATGTGAATAGGTTGAGTACCCAAGAGTCACCCCCACTTAATGAGGTGTTACACCACCATAATGCGGTGTGAATGGAGGGATAATGAGGGGGAGGCCAAAGGCCTCCCTCAT
>BQKN01043014.1:0-11773 GCA_022839385.1 Asparagus kiusianus
GTAACCGGATCTTATAAAAAGACCGGATCTTTGTAACGCAAAAAGTTGTTATTTAAGAGTTCAATGGGATCATCAATGAAGAAAACCATTTTTCCCTCGAACAATCTGGCGACCACAGTGGGAGCCACCGATCTCGCTGCCGAGATCGGAGCGTCGCAGCCGCGGATCTCGATCCCGGTCATGGAGGAGGTCGAGTATGAGTTCGACCAGCAGAAGTACGAGGAGTACGTGTCCTCGTCTGGATCAACCTCCCCCCGTAAGTCCAAGAAATCCCAGAAGTTCTCCTCCAGGAGAAAAGTTCGTTGGTGCGAAGAAGTTGAAGCCACCAACGACAACCTCACCCCGATCGACGCCGAAGTTGCGTCGGGTGAAGTCCCACTGGCCTCCAAGCAGGTCAAATCCGCCATTGAAGGCGTGGTGACTCTCTCTAAGAGAGCTCGCCAGAGGTAGCGTCAACGCCTCACGAAGCAATTTGCAAAGGCAATGGAATCTGTTGACGGGGTCCGCTACAACGCGGATCTGAAGAGAAAACGAGGCAAACAGCCTCAACAACAAATGAATGGTGGTTCCTCCAAGCCATCAACGATGGAGTGGGTCCGTGTTAAACGGAATCGCTCGACGCTGGAGGAGCGCATCCGCAAACGCCGCGCATTATCAGCGCAAGCACGGGCCAAAGCTGAGGAAGCCCATAGAAGGGTGCAGAAGGAGGTGGCCAAGAAGCCTCCATCAACACGTAAGGTTTGGAAGCCAAAGTCTGAAGCGGCGGTTCAGATCAAGGTGCAACAACAGCAATCGTCGAAAGTACAACTTCCGGCGAGTAAATCCAAACTGCCGATCACTTCCACAACTGCTCCGGGAGATCCCGCAGGATCGTCCCAGAAGAGGAAGTCGGTTTTGGAGCGCCTCGGTCCACTTCCCAAGGAACGAGGCAAAGCTCCAGTCCAAGAACGGTTGGGGCCAATGAAGAAGTCCCAAACGATTCAACATGCTGGGGGTCGCCGCAACCCTCAACACTTGGAGAAAATCGTGGCACCCAAGCGCACAACTTTGCGCATCGAAGTGCAGGAGCCCGTTGAAGATTCACTCCCACAAAGGCGCGTTTTGAGACGCGTGACTCTCGAAAGCCCAAAGAAGGCAAGTCGCCCTCAGAAGGAAACATTCTCGTCTGATGACGAAGACGTTATACCTGAGAAGTCGTGTCAACACACGATAGGTTACTCCGATCGTCAAGCTGACGAGTTGTACTATTGTGACGGGAGCACGAGGAAATCCAGAAAGAGAAGCCCTCGAAGGCTTGAAACTCATTGTCCTTGTTCAAAGTTCATTCGGGCGGTACTGTCTGAGTGCAACTGTGTCAAGGCAGTCCCCGAAAGAGTTTCTGTATTCGAAAGACTCAGCATTGAAATGCCAAAGCTAAGGTCTAGGCGTTTCCGAAGAAGAAGAACGATGGTCGAAGACGGTGAACATTCAAGGGTCACCGCCAATATGACCAGCAAGGGAGCATCGACTCAGGACAACCCCGAGGCGATTCCAGAAATACCCCGACGAGTAACTCGTCTACAATCCGGGGCTATCATTCGCGCGACGTATGGTAGGGTTCGGACAAGAGTACCTTTGGGAGACGAAGAATCAGATGCCGGCTCAGCAGTTGCGTCTGACAATACTGTATCCAGTGAAGGGCAACCCCGCGAATCATTCATGATAAGCGCGGAGCAAGTGGCCAAGATGCTCGAAGAGGCCATGGCCAAACAACAAGAAAATTTTAGGTTCGAAATGCAGATAGCCATGCAGAGCATGAGAGAGATGCATGATCAACAGATCCAAGCACTGACGAACCAGCAAGGCGAACCAAACCGCCGTAATCCAGTTGTTCAGGAAGTGGAGAATGCGAATGCGGATGAAGCCCGCAATGTCAATGATCCTCCCATTAATACAGGGGGTGGCAATGAGGATGCTAGTCACAACACCACGCTTCCACCTCCGAATCGCACTGATGAAAACTTGGGTGAAAGCTTAAAAATTAAGAACCTCGAGAGCAAAATCAATACATTGATTTCCGCTCAAGAGACGAAAAAGACAGGCATTCCTTGCCCATACCCAAGAGAGTGGGAATCAATCCGGAGCCGCCTTCGATTGGTATCGCCTCCTCAAGCCAGGTAGCATTAACAGCTGGGACGACATGGAGACTAAGTTCCTCATGAATTTCTTCAACGACGATACCGAGATCTCTATCGGATCGTTGCTCGATGAGAAGCAGAAGGATGGGGAGTTAGTTGACACCTTCGTCAAGAGGTTCCGGAACAAAGCGATGAATTGCCGGGACCCGATCAGTGAGGAATTCATCCTCCAGACCTGCCATAACAACCTTTCGTTGGATGTGTTGGAGGCAATAGGCACAGCACCATCCAAGACATGGAAGGATCTGAAGGTTCGAGGGGAGCAAGCTGAGCGATTCCTCAAAAGAAAGAAGGCGGAGAGAGGCCAACCAGCAATAAATCCTCCGAAACAGAACTTCAACCCGAAAGGAAAAGGTAAAGCTCACGCTAATGCCGTTGATGCTAACCAAACATTTCAATTGCAACCTCAGCAACAGCAACAGCAGCAGCAACGAGCGCCGCAACAGTCGCAGTCGCATTGGCAGCAACGGTCTCAGAAGCAAAAATCTTCAGAGCTGAAGTTTCCCAAAGTCTACTCCTTCAAGGATGATGAAGTTCCCGGTATCTTCAAGTACTTGTTGGAGAACAACAAAATCCAGCTGCCGGCGATCGTAGATCAGGAGGGAGCCAGCAAAGTGACGGATCCGAAGTACTGCGCATACCACAGAGCGGTCCATCATCCTACGAGGTCATGCTACCATCTCAAGGACAAGATCCAGGCGTTAATCGACGTAGGGGTCATAACCCCGAAACCGGCCAAGAATGTGGGAGCAAACGCGGTGTCAATCAGTTTCGGATCGGTGCCTACAACATGGTTCGAGCCAAAACGCATTACCAAAGTCGGGATGAAGACGGTGAATGATGACCCACATGGACAGCGCCAAAAGGGACTTGTCCCACACACAGCCCCAAACGGCGAAATCCTCTGGGTTCATCCAGATCTCATTGAAGATGAACAGTGGACCACGTCTTCGAAGAGAAAGGGCAAAGGAAAGGCTTGTCATGCGACTTCTGCAATCTTCAAAGAAGACGGCGATGAAGCTCCTACCTTTCCGCTTTCCGACGAAGAACAGGAAGTCTTCGCGACCCGGAGTGGAAATGAGTATCACTTCAAATATCCATCTCCTGGTGATCAATTAGCTGAGCAGGGGGTGACAAAACGGGGACCAGCCAAAACTCTCACAGAGCTGAGGGTGATTACGGTTCCTAAACCGGTTGAGGAGGCTCGACGACAGCCGGTAGATAAACATAAAGAAAAGAGACCCGAGGAGGTTCAAAATCCGAAGCAATCTCGTTTCAATCGTCCGATTGGAAAAGATAAACCAGAGAGTTCGAAAACTCCGCGTGTCTTCGACATCATGGCTCAGCTAGCCAATATTCCAGCACGGATAACGCTATATGAGTTGCTACGACTGTCGAAGGATACTAGAGAAGCCTTGCAAGAAGCCTTGGCTGATTCAGAAGCATTCCTCACTCGGATCAAGCCGGCACCTGAAGAACTAGAACTGTTAGCTCAACAGTGCAATGTGGCAGCTAAGAACATTCTCTGCATCACCTTCACCAAAGAGGACATGCAGACAAAGAATTCAAACCATGATCGGCCCCTGTACTTCGTCGGGTACATTGGCTCCAGCGAAGTTAACCGAATCCAAGTGGATCCGGGTTCCGCTGTGAGTATTATGCCACTTCGCCTAATGCATAACATTGGCATTCCAGTCAGCAAATTGGCAGCCACAGGCACGGTCATTTACGGATTCAACACCAGCGGGTCAAGGCCTTTGGGGAAGATCCGAATAAAGTGCCAAATGGGCGATTTGAAGACGGAGGTCACGTGCTACGTGATTGATGCTGAGACATCCTATAACTTACTATTGGGTCGGCCTTGGATCCATGGTAATGTTATAGTTCCCTCCACTCTACATCAGTGTTTGAAATATGTCGACACTGATGGAAGGGTTAGGACGGTGGTCGCGGATAAGCAACCATTCAAAGGGTATGAGAATTACTTCACAGATTCTTTCCTTTATGGTAATGAATCCGATACGGAACCATCGATCCAGGGCACGGACAGCGGAGAAGAAGCTGATTCCAAGGCCGGATTCGATTACAATGGCGGTTTTGTTTTAAATGACATTGTACCCTTTGTAATCAATCTTGATGATGAACAATCGTCAGATGGCGGTTGTAATTGGCAACTTGCCGATATTAAAATAAATCATGATTTAGAGTACTCCTTGTCTCTTGATGATGCGATAAAAGGATTAGACGATAATCCTGATTTATGTATGCCGCTCCGATCATCTTATATAACAAAGAAACGCCTCCAGCATTCTTTCGGAACAACCCAGATTGTTCCTGCCAAAAGAGGGGGACAAAAAGAAGTGATTTATGGTAAAGGAGAGAATTTTCCGTTGCCAGATCATTTCCTAAGAGAAGATGAAGATGATGACAAATCTGGTCTGCATTTATCTAAATATAGTCCGGAAGCGCGCAAGCTCATGGAAAGACAGGGATATGATTTCACACTCGGAGAAGGTTTGTACTTCGATCGATGTTCTCGTATCCCAGTCAAAGCGGCGTATGTACCAAAAGGGAAACCAGATGACTATTACCGTCACAAGAGAGGCTTAGGCTACGTTTCCTCGTCCGATGATGAATGTGGTTGGCAAATTATCGATCAAATTGCTAAAGCCAAGGATGGGTACTCGGCAGATTCCTCAGGATGGGATTCCGACACAAGTTTGGGAGAAATGTTCAAGACCTTAATGTCGAACATGACTACAGCTGATCCATCTACGTTGGAGGACGACGATTAAATGCCAACGTGGGAGGACCCATGGGTTCATCACCTAAACATGCAATATGGTGATAGGTTCGAACAGAGAGAACCACCCACCGAAGACGAAGTAGTCCAAATTAATATGGGCGATGAGGCCAATCCAAAGCCCATATTCATCAGCGGTAGTCTTCCCCCAGATGAGAAGGAGGAATTAATTGCCCTTATCAGGGAATATATCGACGTCTTCGCTTGGAACTATGAAGACATGCCAGGGTTCGACCCTAATGTGGCAATGCACCGCCTCGACATCAAGCCGGATGCCAAACCTGTCAAACAACAGCAAAGACGGTTTCATCTGCAGATTATGGAAGCCATCGAGGCAGAGGTTAAGAAGTTGATCGACTCAGGATTCATCCGAGAGGAACAACATCCGGACTGGTTAGCCAACATCGTTCCCGTCATGAAGAAAAATGGCAAAATCAGGATTTGCATCGACTTCAGGAACCTGAATGAAGCATGTCCAAAAGACGATTTCCCTCTCCCAATCACGGATGTCATTATCGACAATACATGCGGATTCGAGAGAATGTCCTTCATGGACGGCTTTTCGGGGTATAATCAAATTAAGATGCACCCGGATGACGAGAAACATACAGCATTCAGAACGCCCCTCGGTGTCTTCTGCTACACGGTGATGCCTTTCGGTCTGAAGAACGCAGGCGCCACATACCAACGAGCGATGACTAAGATTTTCCAGAAACACCTCAGGAAAACGGTTGAATGCTACGTTGATGATTTGGTGGTAAAAAGCCACAACAAAGAAGATCACATCAAGGACTTGAGAACGATGTTTGATCTCATGCGGAGTCATCAATTGAAGATGAATCCCACAAAATCCTTCCTCGAAATGTCCAACGGAAAATTCCTTGGATTCGTCGTCACCACTAAGGGTATACACATCGACCCAGACAAGGTAAAGGCAATACATGAATTGCAACCCCCGAGGAATTTAAGAGAGCTCAGAGGATTGCAAGGGCGTTTAGCTTACATCCGGAGGTTCATCTCAAATCTTTCTGGGAAGTGCCAACCATTTTCTAAGCTAAACAAGAAGGGCGTGTCATTTATTTGGGACGATGCTTGCCAAAAAGCATTCGAAGATATCAAGACATATCTGATGAATCCCCCTGTTCTTGTTGCACCAAAATCAGGTAAACCGTTCTTGATTTACATCAAGGCGATGAACCATTCGATAAGTGCTTTATTAGCACAAGACGATGATAATGGCCACGAACAGGCAGTCTATTACCTAAGTCGGACCTTAATAGGTGCCGAGTCTCGATATCCAATGATCGAGAAAGAATGTCTCGCATTGGTATTCGCAGTGCAAAAGATGCGACATTACTTGGTCGGCCAAACGATTTACGTCATTGATAATGTTAATCCGGTACGGGTATTCATGACTCAACCGGGTTCGATGAATTGGCGGTTAGCGAAATGAGCCCTTCTCTTGTCCCAATATGATTTGCACTTCAAACAGCAGAAGTCGGTCAAAGGACAAGCGATTTGTGATCTTTTGGCGGCAAGTCCAACAACAGATACGGTTGAAGTATATGATGACTTGCCAGATGAAACCCATGAGGTTAATACCACATCACACCAACAAGTATGGCAATTATACTTTGATGGTGCTTCGAGAGCAGTTAATAAGGCAATAACCCCTGGATGTTCTAGAGTCTCCTTCGGAGTTGGAGTTGTCTTAGTTTCCCCGGGGAAGCACGTGATGCCTCGAGCTTATTCACTGACGAATCCATGTTCCAATAACGTAGCCGAGTACAACGCGCTCCTCATTGGACTCAGTTTCGCTAAGGAGCTGGGGGTCGAATATCTCGAAGCTTTTGGGGATTCTCAATTGATAGTCAACCAAGTTCGTGGAGAGTATGAAGTCAGGAACCCAGATCTGATTCCATACCACCAGGAGGCCGTCAGAATAGCGGATTCTTTTGAAGAATTTTATATTGAATACATCCCTCGTCTCCAGAATGCTTATGCAGATGCACTGGCAGCACTAGCAGTATCACTCGCGCAACCGCCCGAAGCTGAACTGCTAGTCACAGTAAGATCACACCAACTCTGCATACCCATATACGATATGGATATCGAAGAGGAGGATGATAGAAACGTAAACGCCAAAGAGGTGAACTCAACCCAAATCGGGTCTGAGTCCCGAGATTGGCGCTTTCCCATTATTGATTACGTCCAGTATGGCATTTTACCGGAGGATGTAAAAGAAAAAGAATCTATTCGCCGAAGAGCACCACGGTTCTTTTACAATACTGAGACCCGTACATTATACCGTCGAGGGTATGATGATTTGCTTCTCCGATGCCTTTCGAACGAAGAAGCAAAAGAAGTTCTTAAGGAAGCACACGAAGGAGAATGTGGCGCATATCAACCCGGTCCCAAACTTTATGATCGAATCAGAAGAATGGGATATTTCTGGCCAACAATGGTATGTAATGCGATCGAGTACGCCCGAGAATGTCACGCCTGTCAAGTGCATGCGAATTATATGCACCAACCACCGGAGCGGTTACACATGTCAACCATGTCCTGGCCCTTCGAGACATAGGGTATGGACATTGTCGGTCCTATTTTTCCTCCTTCAGTCAAAGGTGATCGATTTATCCTCGCTATCACCGACTATTTTTCAAAGTGGGCTGAAGCCATTCCGCTTAAAGAAGTGAAGACGAACAATGTCATCAACTTCATCAAGCATCATGTCATATATCGACACGGCGTGCCGAGGCGGATCATTCATGACAACGGTCCGCAATTCATAAGCAACGCTTTCATCAGGTTCTGTGACAAATTCAAGATTCAAGATGTTTCGTCAACGGCTTATTATCCCGCTGCTAATGGTTTAGCTGAGGCTTTCAACAAGACGATCATCAAGATCCTGTCAAAGCTCGTGAAAACCAATAAGCGAGATTGGGATGATAAACTCGGCGAAGCGCTTTGGGCTTATTGCACCACCATACGTACACCTACGGGAGCCACCCTGTATTCGTTAGTATACGGATGCGAAGCAGTGCTACCGTTGGAGATTCAAATCCTGTCCCTTCGGATCGCTTTCGCAACGGAGATGACGACAGAGCAGCATCAAAAACGTCTCGAAGAACTCGAGAGGTTGGATGAAAGGCGCTTGGAAGCTCAACAACACATTGAGTTCTATCAAGCCAGGATATCTAGGGCTTTTGACAAAAGAGTCCACCAAAGAAGCTTTAAGGAAGGAGATCTGGTCCTCGCTGCTCGCCGACCAATAATCCTCAACTCCAAGAAGAAAGGTAAATTCGAACCCAAGTGGGAAGGACCATTTGTAATAGACACAGTCTATTCAAATGGTGCTTACCGCCTAATTTCTTTAGAGGGCATCAGGCAATTAATGCCAATAAATGGAAAGTTCCTGAAAAAGTACTATCCCTAGTACATTCAGAATAACTCATTTATCGGGAAGTTCCTTGAAGAATATTACACTTAATATTCTAGAGGATAACCCAAATTCATTTTCACCACCAAAATCCCTCACTGATCAAGTCCAATTGACAGTGAGTCCACAAAAAAATGTTCTTCTGGGCCTCTTGACTCTTTCCATGAACAAGAGGTCCACTTTCAGTTCGGAGTCCCCTTTCGATAAACGAAAGAACTCCCTTTCTTTTCTCTTTGGTTAAACCTTCTCATGGTCATGACTGAAGTTGAAATTTCACTTCGATAAACGAAGGACTCATCTTTCGATCAGATAACCAATCCTATAAAAGGTAAGTTTATCTAGGTCTTCCAGATTCTCGGAGTGGAGATCCCACTTCTAGTTTCTTTCTTGCACTGGAAATAGAATATAAAATTCTTCCTTTCCAGAATCAAGGAATAGAATATAAAATTCTTCCTTCCTTGTTTGGGGAATAGAATATAAAATTCTTCCTTCCCATATCGATCCTTTTTCCAAAATTTATCAATTTAGGATTCATCCTAGGAAGTTTATCCCGAATCCTAAGCAGGGATAAGTCTGCGCCTAACACGCGCTGCCGGTTTAGTCTTTCTCCGAAGAAGAAGACACCAGAGTTCGATTCTGGGGTATTTTATCCTGAAACCTAAGTAAGGATAAGTCTGCGCTTAACATGCGCTGCCGGTTAGTTCTTAACCGTTAAAAAGAACACCCGCCCACATATTCAACATTATGGCAGGTTGTTATTAATAACACCAGAATCCATGCCTTACACGTATGGGGAATTTCATCCTGAATCCTAAGAAAGGATATGCCGACGCCTAACACGCGTCGCCGGTTTGGTCTTTATCCATAGAAAAAGATACCAGAGCCTAACTCTGGGGACCTTTGTCCCGAAGCCTAAGTAGGGATAAGCCAACGTCTAATACACGTTGCTGGGTAGCCTATTCCCATGATAATGGCAAAGTCTACATATTCCAAGTTGTAGCTAAAAGTCTAAGGGAGTTCATTCCTTTAGCACAACGTCACATGCAGAACGGATTAAGACAATCTGCATGTAAGCCCGACTCAAACGGTAGTCGGTAAGAGCACATAAAATCCGTTAAAGGCTGAGGATTTGCTAAAAATCCTAAGTCAACGTCTCATACACGTTGCTGTTTAGTCTTTTCACAGGAGAAAGACGAAGTCTACGTATTCAATGTCGTAGCACTAAAAGAGTTAACTCTTTTAGCTTAACGTCATGTGCGGAACGGATTTAGACAATCCGTATGCTAGCCCGACTCAAACGGTAGTCGGTAAAGGCTAATCAAATCCGTTGAAGGCTGGGGGTTAGCCAAAAATCCTAAAGCCAACACCTAACACGTGTCGCCGGGTAGCCTATTCCCGTAACAATGGCGAAGTCTATGTATTCGACATCATAGCACAAAGTCTCAGAGAATTTAATCTCTGAGTATAACGTTACATGCAAACGGATGTAAACAATTTGCATGCTAGCCCGACTCAAACGGTAGTCGGTAAAGGCTCATCAAACCCGTTGATGGCTGAGGGTTTGCCAAAAATCCTATGAGTATTATGGTCAATCATTTCAAACGGAATGACGAATCATAATAAAAATAAAGATGAGTACCAGTTTCACTAAAGGAATCAAAGGTCAAAGTACTCAGCAAACAAAATCATACATCAAAACTATGACCAAAAATCTGCTGACTGATCTTAGACAGCTTCTCATCATAAGCTTGCCTAAGTTCAGTTCTGATGGACTCCTCGGTGGTGGCTGAAGTCCTCGCAGCAATCTCCTCTGTCTCGGCTAGCTTCTGCTCCAAGGATCTCAACTCATCAGATAAAGCAGTGTGGGTTTGCTGATCCTGTGCTTTCGTCATCTGAAGAATATCCAAAGACTCCTCTTTTTCACGGAGTGTTCTTCTGAGCTGGTCTATCTCGGTCGCACAGGAGGTAATAGAAAGATCGAGCTCGGCAAGCGAAGATGATCTAGTAGCAAGGCTGGTCTTAACTCGATCTACTCGGCCCCGCTGCATCTGAATCTCGAGCTCAGCAAGAATCCGAGTCTCACGTGATGACTGTAAGCGGGTATCCAGCTCGGCAGCAATAAATGAAGAAGCGCCTGCATCTCGGAGCTCACGAAACATCTGAAGCTCATGATCTAGGCAATCAAGGTCATCAACTATAGCATGTGCCAAATCTGGATATCCTGCTTCCCTTATCAAATTGACTTTGGAATCAAGAAAAGGCTTGAATTGGCGAAGGAAGAGTCCACCGTGGAAGAGCTTGCCAATCATAGCATTCACGAAGGAGAAGAAGGAGTGAAGTTCTATGCAGAGAACAATCTTCTCAGGATCGTCGTCTGATAGCAACTCTTTCACAAGGATATGAAGCCGAGAAGTAGACCCTACACAAAGAAGGAGAAATCCGTCAAAAATGTTTTGAGGAGGAAATAAATAATATTCTTAGTTGTCTAATTCATACCCTCTTGAGTCACTGGAGGTACTGGGGGTGTAACCGCTGCAGAGGTATCAACTGGTGTAGTTGGTCTCGCAGTCGGCTCAACAGGATCGGTCTCAACAAAAGCTCCTGTCAAATTCAAAATAGAATTCTCAGAGACATCACATTATAGCTGCATTAGTCAAGAATTGGCTAGTCCTATAATTAACTTGGGAGGAGGCACGTACCTTCAAAAGAACCACCCTCAAGGTTCTCAGGGAATGTGGACTCAGGAAACATATCTCCAGGCAACTGGTCATCAATCTGAGGAGAGCCACACATGAAGTGAATCATAGGAGTGTCCACAAGCAAGCCTTCTTCGTCAAAATCATCAATCGAGAAGTCTGACACAAGAGAATATAAATACCAAAGAAGAATGAAGAGACTACAACCAATTGAAATGAGTTACCTTTTACGGATGCATTAGCCTCTTTATCTCCAAAATCCACGTTCGCCTCCTGCAAGTTATCTGAAGAAGCGAGAAGTACAGAGATAATTAGAGGATGCGCAAATTCCGAATCATTCGACTCCTTTGCATGTCATCTAAAAGATATATTGTCAATGGTAGATGTACCTGGATTCGCTGGGTCGGGTCCTACATTGATGTTCTCCCTAACGTCGGCAGCTACTGCAGGCCTCTCCACCTGGCGCGGTGAGTCAGGCTCGCCAGGAGATACAGGAACAGGATCGGGATTCATCTCGCTCTCTCCACGCTCTCCTATATAGAGATGGAAAAGCATGAGTCAATGTTCTGAATAATCAAGAGGATGGTTTACAGGATAGATGTTACCTCCACTGCTGGAATTTTAACTTTTAGCGACAGAAAAATCCGTCGCTATA
>BQKN01043069.1:0-11306 GCA_022839385.1 Asparagus kiusianus
TCTTGTTTTAATTTATTTTTACGGTATGAATTATTTTGTATATGTACCGTTTAGTTCGTGCAAATTTAATATCATATGTGCAGCTAACTGTTATATTTTCGGTGAATATTCTATAGTACAAAAATTAATCGTGATGATTGGATAGGTCAGAATTGATTTACGAATAATTTCGGACTGTCTGAAAGAAAGAATGTATTTTTAGTATTTATTATGATGATGGGAATATTTTTCTAAAGGAACATATTTAGAGAAAATAATTTATTTTGAGTAAAAAGTATTTTTGAATAATCGCTATGATTAAAAGAATTTTATTTGAGAAAAAGAATATTTATTTATCATAGTATGGCTGATCGTTGTAGAGCGCGACATTTCATGTGCAAAACGACATCGGTTTCTAGTTTCCTTCCTACCGTATTATTATTCTAGAAAATACGTAAGTACGGATATTTTGTATGAGGAGTTTGGATATTCAAGTAGTGATGGAGTCCTTTTGTATGTATTCATATTGTAGTAACTATTTATGCATTTCTTGTTTATTATAGTTCTCATTTCTATTTCATATACCTACTTAATCATATTTAACATGCCATACTGTATTCATGATCCATTGATGTGTTGAGGACCTTAGTAGTTCATGACTTAGTGGCATTGTGCGTCATGAACAAACCTAGTGACATGTGTGGGTGTGTTTAGGTGGTGAACCAGAGATATTGTGGACTTTGATTGTTGATTTAGAAAGAACGAGAAGAGTTAGGATGGAAAGTCAATGTTCATGTGTTCGGATAAGACTGTTGATATATCTTCTGGGTACGTACCAGTGGATCGGTGTCGCCACTGGGGTTGGTTTGTTGAGTCACAGTGGATCGGTGTCGCCACTGTGGTTTGTTGGTTGGACCAAAGTAGATCGGTGTCGCTGCTTTGGTTCATGAATTCATTGGTTGGGTCAAAGTAGATCGGTGTCGCTACTTTGATTCTTGAAATTAATTGGTTGGTTGGGTCAAAGTAGATCGGTGTCGCTACTTTGATTCATGAATCTACTTGATTGGATGCACTTGGGGATATGCGAACAGTCAGTTATCCGATGATATGAGCGTTGACTCTGTGTGAGATATGAGCCAGTGACCTGTTATAGGATGAGTAGTTACATGACTTAGATTCTTGGCTAAGTATGATTATTGTGAGACGTAGATCAGCTGTTTTTCCTTCCATACATAGATCGGGGTTAATATTTAATTATTTACAATTCGAGACATATGGTATATACATGAGGGTTTCCTTGTTTGGATTATTTCGCTCGACGTACTACGTCTCGAGTTGTAGATTGTTAAGTATTAATTCCATCTATTGTATGACCTTGTTTCTTGGATGGTTTCTGATCTCTACCTGCATGATCTTGTTACTTGGTTAATTTTTAGATTCATCTGATTATTAGTATTCCAGTTGCATGCCTCTATCATTATTACTATCATCACATGTTCTATTTTTATTTCTGTTATCATATTGACCACGCATATATTATCATTATCGTTATTGTATTTGTTCCTGGCTTGGGGAATCTTGCCGTGTGTTTCACACGCTGACGTACTCCTATTTCCTGGGTGTACGTCAGATTTAGGAGATGAACAGCCTCAGTACGGGATAGTACAGGAGCCAGAGGATTCGCAATAGGGGTGCCTTGCAGACAGAGTAGAAGACGAGCTGAAGCGTAGTAGTTTTCTTCTGTAGTAGCTGATGAACACTAGAACTCTTTTACAGTATTTCTTTAGTTGATGATAGATTTAGTTATTTTATTCCCTTTTATTATGGACTATGTATTTCTTATTTCCTAGTTGAACTGTTGTTGTAATAAGGGTATGTTTGACCCATATTTTATGTCTGTGATGATTTACCATTGATGATATGTCCATTTTTATTCTGGGTTGTCTTTATATTCTTTCTATGTGTGATCGGGGACCTGTGACTTCGTATTGTACTTATTTCCAGACGCTTAGCGTATTGGATTGAGAAGAAAAAAAAGTATAGTATATTTCTTCTCAATCTAATACGTCGCGGGCTTGTTCACGTTCCGATTCCCGGGTATTTTGGGAAGCGGGGTGTGACAGACGCTCATTGTCCCTACCCCTTTCAGGTAACGAGCTAGGAGCCCGGAGAGTCACAGGTTGATGGCGATGCATTTTAGCTTTAGCTGTCTACTTAGTTATATTTTCTTTTGGAGTTCCACAGTAGACTTTTGTTTAGACATTTGAGAGTCTTATTCTAGAAGTTGTAAAGGCTGTGTGCCTTATTTCCTCTTGTCAGATATTTGTATTTGAGACTTGTTGAGTATTCCAGTTTATCTGTTTAGACATTGTCTATGTACTTCTGTATGTTAGATGATGAGATATTAATATGATCACTATCATTTCATCAGTTGTTTCTTATATTATATTTTACTTGCTTTTGTACCTACACCTATTGTTTACTCTACTAGATAGATGTTAATTATGATGGTGAAACATGTTATTGCACGGTGTGGTGCATGGCAGGTTTGACATTCTTGATTTTACCTTGGACTGCAGCCTTATGTGAACCCAGGGGCGTCACAGTTGGTATCAGAGCTCTAGTTCCAGTATCCTTAGGATCATCCTGTGTCGAGTCGTGGAGCTAGGATAGAGTTTCTTAGGATTCATGTATAGAGTCCGCAACGATTTCCTAGTATGAGTAAGGACGATATATGCGTATATCTCAAAAATTTGAGAGTTTTTTTATGATAACTATTTTTGTATAAGTTTAAAGTATTGGTGCAAATACTATATGTTGTGAAAATTGTATTATGATACACTATTTATAGACGTCTACGTTGACTAATAAACTCTTATTTTCTTATGATCAGAGAAATGACAGGACGTGGTAGGCCTCGTACTCGGAGAGCTGGGCAGGCAGAGTCGCAGGAGGCTCCACCTGAACCACAGCAAGCTCAATCCGAGCCACAACAGACACCACCTAAGCCACAGCAGGCTCCCCAGTATCTTATTGATCTCATGGCTCCCATCGTATCTAGGATGACAGCGATTGAGGAGCTTGTGGCGAGCCATATCCCGCCACCACCACCACCACCAGTAGCTCAGCCGCAGGGAATACCAACCATTCCTATCAGAGAGAGATCCCCAGAGATCACACCTGCAGCCATTCCACTAGCAGTTCCAGACAGAGCCACAGAGCAGGAGGCTTGGCTCCGTATAGTTGAGAAATATCAGAAGATGAGGGCACCAGAGTTTTAGGGGTCAGCAGACCCTCTTACAGCCCATAAGTGGAAGGAGGATGTGGGCAATATTCTTAACATACTCAGTGTGGATTAAGTTCAGAAGCAGAGAACAATTGTTTATAATTTTTGCAAAGTCTATATAATCATTTCATAGGGTTTCAAAACATTGTTTATGTCAAAACATCAAATTTCATGTATATCACATTTTCATGTTTTGGACATACTTGCAAAATACATGAGTTTTCACAAATGGAAAATTTAATTTGAGAAATTCTTTTTCTAACATGTTTATTATCATGTTTATAAACATTTCCTAAAGTTTTATTATTTTTGGAGTTGGTTACTATGTTAAATTGATTTTAGAAAACCAAGAGGCTTTAGCAGTTTTCAGAACTGTAATATATGTGTTCAAATATTTATTTCTCTCAACTGGAAAGTGATATTTCATAAATTCTTTCTCTAACATGTTTATATACATGTTTGGAAACTTTCCTCAAAATTTCATGATTTTTGAAGTTGTTTTACTATGCCCAATTGATTTTACAAAATCATGTATGTCAGCAGATTTCGGAAACTGTATATCTGTGTTCAAATAATTATTTCTCACAAATGGGAAGTGATATTTAATAAATTCTTTCTCTAACATGTCTTTCGATATGTGTAGATACTTTACTCAAAAGTTTATAATTTTTAGAGTTGATTTACTATTTTTAATTGATTTTACAAACCCATACGCAAATTTCCAAAATGCTGAATTTTGGGGTATTTTGGTCTTTTCACCCTATAACGGCTAGTAACGGCTAGAAACGGCTAGTTTTGATTTTGGGGTGTTTTTGGCTGGTTTAAGAGGCTATAAAAAGCCCTCAACTTCTATTGTTTCTTAATGCAATAAAAAGAAACTAGTTTTAGGCCCGTGTGATGCACGGATTTTTTTTTAATATACAAAAAATGATGTAGCAAAAGAATACAAAATAAAACAGTAATAATATATAAGTAGTCAAAAATGATACAACCTAAGCTGATATATGTTTGACTTAATATTAAACTGTAAAAAAGAATGAAAATATAATTTCCCTATTCTCATAACAAAACTGCTTAAAATGCCTCATGACTATATGATTAATGTTATAATATTTTGCTATACCAAGTAATTAGTATGCAGCATAAAGTTTAGTTTCAAACAAAATATTTAAAGTACATAGAGATACCTGTCAATTATATATCTATGAATGAAAATAATAATTATCAATATATTGATAAACAAAATATCCAGCATATCATAATCATATCAAGTAGTTAGGTTTCTCAACGCAAAACCACCAAAATAATATGCACTGATTACAAAAGCTTACTAAATAAGGTTTTAGACCAGAATACTACATATAAGTTTCAGACATCATGAATCAGATAGATTTTTTTTTTCAAAAAGGAGCTTGAACTCTCTGTAGAATATTCTAATTCTCTTTTTCAATTTTGATCTGTTTTTACCTTTTGTTGCTTGATATTTGCGGAGAAATCAAGTCTACTTAAACAGAGTGCTCGACATCATATTCCAATAAATTTCTCTTGCAAGATGTAATGTTATCCGAGAAACAAATTTCAACTTTATTGTCACAAGTGACCGATAAAGAGACCTGTGTTTCAGTATAAAATAATAGTTAGCATGATAATGAGGTGACAGGAATAGATTGTTGTACAATTAATGTGAAGAATCAAGAAATCAATAGTAAGGCGAAAAGAAATAGGCAATACAGAAGTTTTTTATGCAAAGTGTCAAAAGTTAATTAGAAGCTTCACTGGATTGATAATGAGCCATTGACAAATAGAACATAAGCCAGAAATAATGTTAACTAAACTACAAGCTTTCATTTGTTTTGAAAACTTCTAAAACTCAAATGGTAAAAAAACCTTGTATTATTAAAATTCATTCTACTCATATATTAGATAACAATCTGACAATATATAATGCATTCTTTTAAAAAACCTAACATTAAAAACATATTCTACACATTCTGAGAAAATAAAGGCATGTTTATTTTATCTATTTAGTTAGCATACTAATAAGATATAAGAAAAGTTTTTTGCACTGTTAATGTGAAGAATCAAGAAAGCAAAAGTAAAACAAAATTCAAAGTGGTAAAGGTGTAAGAAGCAGCAACATCAAAAGTGTATTTGAAAAATAAGTATTGTGAAATATACAGCAAAAAATAGCTTTTATAGAGTTTTGACTTGTCCGGTTGTCCCCTTAATTATGAAGAGAGGTGTTGAGGTGTTAGTATAAATATTAGTTTTGATCATAGTTGAGTCTGGATGGAGGTTGTACATATAATGCTTTTGGGATGACATGAATAGTTACCTTTCATTTCACAATAATAATAATAATAATAATAATAATAATAATAATAATAATAATAATAATAATAAATAGAAACATGAGGAATGAAAAAGAAAAGTAATACTAAGTGTCTTGACTTATATTATGAAGATCAACTTTCTTTTTGGAAGATTCAGCTTCATCAGTGAAATATTCTTGACCTGTTGATTCCTACTGATTTAGAAGGGAAAAATATTACTAATATATTGCTCAACGTCAATAAATATATGCAGATTGATACATGAAATGAATAGATATGTAGCTTTATAAAAGAAGGAAATAAGTAATGTACCTGGTTTAAATCTAAGATGTCTCTGAAAGCTGCTATCAGATTTTCATCATCAGTCATTTTAGAGACAGAAAATACAGACCAATTTTGATTGAGATTGAATTCTGAAACTTGAATCTTAAACAAAAGTTTCTTTTTCACCAACACGTCTAACTCTAGAGGAAATTAATCATCATCACCTTCCTGTGAACAATGTAAATAAGCAAAGTAAAGCGATTGAAATTAAAACTTTTAATTTTTACAGAAATCCATCAGAGTGATTACTTTTGTCAGTCGTTCCCTTAATTTGATTACAGATTTGTGAATAACTTGTTTAGCTTCACGATCAAACAGTACAAATGATGCAGTACATGTATGGTCAATGACTAAAACCTGAACTATGTACCTGATGAAACTCATAATTAAAATAAACCAATAAAAACTGTGATCTAAAGTGTACATTGAAGATCCATACATCCATTCATGAAGAAGATGATGAAATATAACTTGTGAAGAAACTGACATATATACTTCAACACATACCTTGGGATAATAAATCTTGTGTTTTCATTGCACTTCTCACACCAAAATTTACCATCTTCAGTCTTTACCTTCCTTTGACATTTTTTGCAGGCATTGTAAAACCAACTATAATCTATTTGAATTTTCTCTATAGTTGCTAATGTCACACATGTACAAACCTGAGTATTATTAAATAGTAAGAAAATAAAGTTATGAATAATTTGGTAGAAAATTATCAATTGTGTTAAGATTATTTGTCTAGTTTGCCACTAATCCCACATTTTAAATAGGCAATTCAATATCAATAAAATCTAGTCTTTAAAAAAATTACCTCTTGTGCCTCTCGTATTTCATCAAGTGTCTTCCGTTCAGTTAATAACAAAAAATCATCCTCGATGGAATAAGCTTTTTCAGTTGGAATCTGACTAAATCGTTAAGACGAAGAATCTTCCACAAGTTTCAGACTTGTGATAGTAAAAGTAAATTAATTAGAAATAATATCAAATTACTTGTAAATAACTAATGAATGAGATAATTCATCATGTACCTTTTCTTTAGATCAGAAACTTCAGGTATGTCGGGATTGATTAATATCTTGGACGCATATAAGGCATTTGTAATAGTAATTTTACCTAAGAAGTAAAGTTTTTAAATTCATGATTCTGTCAATATATAAGCATAATCTACGAAATAAAAATATTCTTTTTTGATAAATTAGTATATTTTCAATAAAGATTTATCTCCATATGGTTTTGTCTTTGCAAGCTGAATCACTATTATAATAATTCCTGAATTAGCTTTCTATACATACTGCGAAACTTGAACAACGTAATCACTCTATAAACTACATTGCAATTTAATGTTGCTGCAAGCAAATAAAAATTTAGTACGGGTTGCATATACACAATCTCACATGCACACACATACTTTTACTATAAAAAATACGTAACTATATTGTATATATTTGTACTCACTTGCTATCTTGGAGTTCAAGCTACTATAAATTTCTTTTACTTCCATTGCTCTCAACTTCTTTTACATTTCTAATAGTAATCAGCTCTCCAATGATATCTAAAAAAATATCATATAATATAAAGAAATTAATAAAAAGCCCATAAGTATCAACTATATTAAAAATAGTATTGAAATTAAAAAACAATAAGCAAAACTGTAAATTTAATTTGAAATAGTCGACTTTTTATCTTACCTATTAAGGTAGTTAAGGTGATACGATTAGCAATTATATCCCCAAAGTCAACTAATCCAAATGAATAGGAAGGTATTGCAGAACTCTCACATTCTTTAACAAATGTAGAGTAGAGGAAGTTAATTCTATATGCGTGATCAGTAGCTCTATAATTTATAGTATCTTCTCCAACGCCAAAATTCGTAATCAGATAATAACTGCCTTCATTCATTTGTGATTTGAATTTATCTATCAATTTGTTCTTGATCGTTGCTTAAATTTTTGCTCCCTTTGTTTAAAAAAGAGAATATCATGAATGTATAATCTTGAATTATATACATTAAAGGAAAATAAAAGTGCAAACTATCAACAATGATTTCCATCTCTAGCATCATTTTCGCAAACATTTAAAACTTCAGGGCCAATCCACATTCACATATCATTTGAAAATGAATCTATTATCATAGAAGTTAACGTTATTCCTCATGTACCCAGGAATCATTTTGTAGCAACTTCTATATATCAGTACCAAAATTGAGAAGCCAATGCACATGCATAGCAGCCCATATCAGTAAAAAAATGGTAAACTATTATAAAAGGGTTATCATTAACGTTGATCCCTAATGCACTCAACAATCATTTCACAAACTCTAAAATATTCAGTTGACAGCTAATTGCATTTTTCCTCAAAAATTATAGAGGATAAAATAAGAATTCAACACCAATAAAAAAAAGGGAAAAATGTGTCCAGGCCCCAAAAGTGGAAACTTCGTGTGACTAGCCCCCTTGTACTTTGCCCCATGTGAAATAGCCCCAAAAAATAAGCTTTAATGTTTTAAGCCCCCTCCACGTCAGCTTTATACTAAAAGCAGAACGTATTTTGGAAAAAAGCCAAAACTACCCTTCTCTTTCTTCCCCAGACGAGTCCTGGTCCCGAACAACAGAAGTCACTTCTCATTAATGCGATATGATAGGGAAAATGGAGGGAAATTTCCCCCCTTTTTTTACTCCATCATGAGCAATAACTAGTTAGTTCTCCATTACTCCTCCTCAAACCAAAATTCTCTCCATTACTCTCTCCATTACTCTTACCATCCCTTCAAAATGGCTGAAAAGGACATCATCTGCATTGTCTCTTCGCGATATAAAGCGGTATTCTTGAAGATTAATTCTTCAACCACCATCTTGGATCTCAAGTTTGATACGGCATAGAGGTTAGATCTTCCATATGAGTTATTAATTTTGGCATACGAAGATGAAACAGTTAGAAGCTTAAAATTTCTCATTGAGAACGATGGTGATCTGACGTCTATGGTGGAGCATTGCCACAATCTTGGACTGAAAGTGGTTCACGTGCAAGCTTTTAAAGAAGGAGATGATTCTTCGAATAAACAGGAAAACGAGCAAGTCCGACAAGACATGTAGGTTAACTGTAAAATCAATTAACTTAAGTTCAAATCGGTTTCTTGTTAAGTCTATGCTAGGTTTAAATAGACTTCAGTTCTAATGTTTTATTTGTCATTAAGCAGTTCTTTGTTATGCTCCATACTAGAGTTCTAATGTTTTATTTGTCAGTTCTAATCGCTATTTTGTTAGTTCTACTAGAGTTATTGCTAGTTCCACTATAGTTCCCATATGCTGCAAGTGCTGCAAAGGTTGTTAGTTCTGATCTATGTCTTGTTAGTCCTAATTGTTATATTGTTAGTCCTAATTGTTATAAATTAGATATAACGTGGTATAAATTAGATATAACGTGGTATAAAATAGAACTAACAAGCCATCAGTTAGAACTGACACTAACACGCTACAGATTAGAACTAACACTGTGCACATTAGAACTAACACGCTACAGAATAGAACTAACACTGTGCAGATTAGAACTAACACGCTGCAGAATAGAACTAACACTGTGCAGATTAGAACTAACACGCTACATAATAGAACTAATACTGTGTAGATCAGAACTAACACACTGCAGAATAGAACTAACACTGTACAGATTATATTGTTAGTCCTAATTATTATATTGTTAGTACTAATGGCTATATTGTTAGTTCTAATCTATGTCTTGTTAGTCCTAATGGCTATATTGTTAGTTCTAATGGCTATATTATTTGTTCTAATAGCTATTATGTCAGTTCTAATCAATGCACTGTTAGCTCTAATGGTTATATTGTTAGTTCTTTCTAGTTCTAATTAATTCTAACTGCAAGCAATTGTCGTTTTTGCTTTTTAGCTTTTGCTATTATCTGTTGATACTTCTACTATTTGTGTAGTTTATGATTAATTTTTTGATGTTCTTAATATTTGTAGCGCTTCCAGCAGTTTGAACTCAAAAAGTATAGACTGTGGCCCGTCGGCGTTGTGGACCACAAGTGTTCTAGATAAGAATCCCAATGACAATCCTTTCGGAAATGATGTCATGACGATTGATGACATGATTAGCAGATCAGAGAGGATTCCTGCTTGGTAGCACACAGCTTTAACCGGTGAGGGACAACGATTTGAAAGTGCGAAGGAGTTAAGATTGGCCTTGCTATACTACTCCATGGCAAAAAAATTCGAATACGAGTTTGGGAAGAATGAACCGAAGCGTAATGAACCGAAGTGTATTCGAGTGTTTTGTCTGTTTAAGGAAGCCAAAAATTGTCCGTGGATGTTATTTGCCTCTCCACCGAAAAATGATAATAGACTTGAAATCAAAAGGTTTGTGGACAATCACAGTTGTGGGCAGCATGGCAATAATGCTGGTCAATCTATAGCCTCTAGGCGATTCATTGCTACCCAATTACAACCCACGTTAAAGGTTCGACCGGATATACGGCCTATTGACGTTCAAAAGGAGTTTCTAAGCTCGTATAGGATTAGGGTCGATTATAGTAAGATTTGGTGGGGGTAAAGAAAGAGCACAAGAGAAATTATATGGTGATGCCCATGAGTCCTACGATCAATTACGATGGTAAATAGAAGATGATATCTAACAAAAGACAAACTAATTTCCTTTATGTGACTTTGATTATACTAAATTTTCAATGTTGGTACTAACGCTTAATCTTCAATTTTCTAGGTATGTAGAAGAGGTCAAGAAGACAAACCCAGGTAGCTATATTCATGTTGAACAATATGAGGGGAGGTTTACAAGGTTATTCATATGCTACGCCGCCTGCATAAATGGTTTTTTATACGGATGTAGACCACTCTTATTTTTGGATGGTACCTTTTTTAAAGATCGATTCAAAGGCATACTCCTAAGCGTCGTAGCATATGATGGGAATCAGGGGATATTTCCATTGGCGTATTGTATATGCGATCAGGAAAATAACGTTAACTGGAAGTGGTTCTTGCAAGGTTAGTTCTATCCCTAGCCATGTTAGTTCTATTACAGGTTATGATAATTCTAGCTCATTCATTGCTAACTCTATAATTTGTGTATGGTAACCACAACTCTTTGTAGGTTTGTGGTCTATTCTCTATGAAAGGCCAGATCCATACAACCCTCCACACAAGCTAGTGATAATTTCAGATGCGGATAAGGGGATTAGAGAAGCAGTTAGAGAATTTTTCCCAGATTCTATACACTCTCGATGTGTGTTGCATCTAGTTGAGAACTTCAGGACAAAGTTGAAGGATTTGAGATTCAAATCAAAAGATACTCAGATCTTGGGTAATCTATTGCAATCTGCCTGTTACAAATATACTAGAGCAGAATGGA
>BQKN01043103.1:0-11223 GCA_022839385.1 Asparagus kiusianus
TCGAAGTACAACTGCCACACTTGTTGATGTGAGGTTGTGTTAACTTCATGAGTTTCATCTGGCAGATCGTCGTATAATTCGACTATATCCTTCATAGGATTTTCTGCTAGAAGATCGCAAATAGCTCGCTCTTTAACCGATTTTTGTTGCTTAAAGTACAAGTCGTATTGCGATAAGAGTAAGGCCCATCTAGCTAAACGCCAATTCATGGACGCCGGCTGGGTCATGAATACGTGGACAGGGTTTATATTGGAGATGACATAAATCGTCTACCCCACTAAGTAATGTCGCATTTTCTGGACAGCAAATACCAATGCAAGACATTCCTTCTCGATCATTGGATAACGAGATTCAACTCCTACCAGTGTGCGACTCAGGTAATATACTGCTTGCTCGTGACCGTTATCATCGTCTTGTGCGAGTAATGCACTTAACGAGTGGCTCGTCGCTTTGACGTAAATCAAAAACGGTTTGCCCGATTTCGGTGCAACGAGAATGGGTGGGTTCGCTAGATATGCTTTAATATCCTCGAACGCCTTTTGGCATGCTTCATCCCAAATGAAGGACACGCCTTTCTTTGCAAGTTTAGAAAACGGTTGACATTTTTCAGATAGGTTTGAGATAAACCGACGGATATATGCCAATCGACCCTGCAATCCTCTGAGTTCTTTAAGATTTCTCGGGGGTTGCAGCTCATTTATCGCCTTCACTTTGTCGGGATCAATATGAACACCTTTTGTGGTGACGACGAATCCGAGAAATTTACCGCTTGATATTCCAAGGAAGGATTTAGTCGGGTTCATTTTTAGCTGATGACTTCTCATAAGATCGAACATCGTCTTCAAATCTTTAATGTGGTCGTTCTTATCACGACTCTTCACGACCAGGTCATCAACGTAGCATTCGACAGTCTTCCGAAGGTGTTCTTGAAAGATCTTCGTCATCGCTCGTTGGTATGTGGCACCGGCGTTCTTCAGTCCGAACGGCATAACAGTATAACAGAATACACCGAGGGGTGTTCTGAAAGCTGTATGCTTTTCATCATCCGGATGCATCTTAATCTGATTATATCCCGAGAATCCATCCATAAATGACATTCTCTCAAACCCGCATGTATTGTCAATGATGACATCCGTAATAGGCAGAGGAAAATCGTCTTTAGGGCAGGCGGCATTCAGATCTCTGAAATCAATACAGATTCTGATCTTTCCGTTCTTTTTAAGAACTAGAACAATGTTAGCTAACCATTCAGGATGTTGTTCTTCTCTGACAAAACCTGAATCGATCAGTTTTTTGACTTCAGCTTCTATTGCCTCCATAATTTGTGGACGAAACCGTCTTTGCTGTTGCTTGACAGGTTTAGCGTCTGATTTTATGTTCAGGGTATGCATGGCTACATTTGGATCGAGTCCTGGCATATCTTCGTAGTTCCAAGCGAAAACGTCGATATACTCTCTGATGAGGGCGACTAGTTCCTCTTTCTCATCTGGTGGAAGATCACCGCTGATAAATATAGGTTTCGGATTAACTTCGTCACCCATATTAACTTGGACCACTTTATCCTCAGTAGGAGGTTCTCTTTGTTCGAATCGATCTCCGTATTGGATATTCATGTAATGCATCCAGGGATCTTCCCAAATAGGCAACTGGTCGTCTTCTTCAGTTGTGGAAGGATCAACTGTCGCCATATTTGACATCAGTGCTTTGAATCTCTCTCCGATGCTCGTGTCAGAGTCCCACATTGAAGTATCGGATGAATGCCCGCTTCCATTTATCAATTGGCTAATGATCTGTTGGCAATCTTCGTCCTCAGATGACGAAGCATAACCTAGACCTCTATTATGACTATAATGATTATCTGGTTTTCCTTTTGGTACATAAGTAGAACGGGGTGGCACCCTAACTCCTTGACCAAAATGAAGACCTTCACCAAGCGAGAGGTCATAACCTTGTCTCTCCATGTAATCATTAGCTTGCCAACTATACCGAGAGAAATGTTGTCCTGGCTTTTCCTCATCTGAGCTACTACCCAAGAAAAGATTAGGATCTGGGGATGGATTCCCTTTCCCAAAGATTATTTCTTTCTCACCCCCTGTCTTTGCAGGTAGGATCACCGTTGTCCCGGCTGAATTTTACAGATATTTCGTCGCCGTGCAGGACGAATGAATTGGCATGTGTAGATTAGGATTATCATACAATTCCTGCATTACATCATTAAGACAAGGCGAATACTCTAAATCATTCTTTATTATTTCATCGGCAAGTTGCCAGTTACAACTTTCGTCCGACGATTCATCACCGTCAAGATCGATTACAAGAGGTTCAATGTCATTTAATACAAGACCTTCACTATAATCGAGCCCGGCTTCGGTATCAGCTTCATCTCCGCTGTCCGTGCCATGGGCCGATGGTTCAGTTTCGGACTCAGCACCATATAGAAGGGAGTCAGTAAAACAGTTTTCTAACCCCTTGAATGGTTGCTTATCCGCGATCACCGTCTTAACCTCCTCATTAGTGTCGACATATTTCAAACACTGATGGAGGGTGGAGGGAACTATAAGATTACCGTGGATCCATGGACGACCCAACAGTAAGTTATAGGAAGTCTCTGCATCGATCACATAGCAGGTGACTTCAGATCTCAAATCTCCGAGCTGACACTTCACCCGGATTTTTCCCAACGGTCTTGATCCACTAGTATTGAATCCGTAGATGACCATTCCTGTGGAGGCTAACTTGCTGGCGGGAATTCCGAGGTGGTACATCAAACGAAGTGGCATGATGCTTACAGCGGAACCCGGATCGACTTGAATCCGGTTGACCATGCTCGAACCGATATACCCTGTGAAATACAGCGGTCTGTCATGCTTTGAGTTCCTGACTTGCATATCTTCTTTTGTGAACGCTATGTAAGGAAATTTGGTGGCTGCCAGATTGCAATGTTGCAGTGATGACTCTGGCTCTTCTGGAGTTGGTTTAATCTGAGTGAGGAATACCTCAGAATCAGCCAAGGCTTCTTGTAAAGCTATCCTGGTTTCCTTCGAAAGGCGTAATAACTCGTATAGCGTGATCCTTGCTGGGATATTGGCTAACTGAGTCATGACGTCGAAGCGGTATGGAGCATTTGAACTTTTCGGTTTGTCTCGTCCAATTGGTTTATTGAAACGAGACTGCTTCGGAATTTGAACTTCTTTGGGTTGAGGTTCCTTTTCTTTCTGCTTAACAACTCTCTGAGGTTTCTCAGTTGCTACGGGTGGGGTTGTAACCACCCCCAGTTCCGCAAGAGTTTTACCGTTAGGATTAGAAGTTTCAGGATACTGGTAATGGTATTCGTTTCCACCCCTTGTAGCGAAGACTTCCTGTTCTTCATCAGAAAGTGATAGAGTTGCTATCCCCTCGTTGTCTTTCTCCGGAATTGCCGAGACTCCGTAACAGGACTTCTCCTTTCCTTTACCCTTCGATTTCTTCTTTGACGTGGATATCGTCCACTGTTCATCTTCAAGCAAATCCGGATGAACCCAAAGGATTTCGCCGTTAGGGGCTGTGTGTGATACTAGCCCTTTTTGGCGCTGTCCGTGAGGGTCATCGTTGATGGTTTGCATCTTTATTTCTGACACTGGCTCGGCTTGGAACCAGGACAAAGGAACCGATCCGAAGCTAATGGAGACCGCGTTTGCGCCCACCTTCTTCTCTTTTGGCTTCGGTGTCACAATACCAACATCAATTAAGGTTTGTATTTTATCCTTCAGGACATAACACGCCTTAGTGGGATGATGGACCCTTCTGTGATATGCACAGTATTTTGGGTCGTTAATCTTATTCGCTTCTTCTTGGTTTGTGACCGGTGAAAGCTTAATCTTGTTATTCTCTAGTAGGTACTTGAAGATAACTGGAACTTCATCATCTTTGAAAGAATATTCCTTCGGGAATCTGGGCTCAGAGGGTTTAAACTGCTTCTGAGGCTGTTGACTCTGATTCGGCGCCAGCTGGAATGATGACTGCTGCGGTTGTGGTTGTGGCGGCTGTTGTGACGTTTGGTGTGCGTCAACAGCAGCTCCCGACCCTCTTCCTCTGCCTCGAGGATTGAAGTTCTGTTTCTGGTTTTGATTATTGGCTGGTGGCTGACCTCTCTCCAAATTCCTTCTTTTGAGAAACCGTTCAGCTTGTTCACCTCTAACCTTCAACTCCTTCCAAGTTTTAGAAGGTACAACCCCCATTATCTCCAGCACATCCAAAGACAAGTTGTTATGGCATGTCTGTAGGATAAACTCCTCTGTGAGTGGGTCCCGGCAGTTCACCGCCTTGTTCCGGAACCGTTTGACAAAGACGTCAACTGATTCCCCATTCTTCTGCTTCTCGTCCAACAACGAGCCAATGGAGACCTCTGTGTCGTCGTCGAAAAAGTTGGTAAGAAACAGTTCTTCCATATCTCCCCAGCTATTGATGCTTCCAGGTTTCAGGCATCGGTACCAATCGAAGGCAGACCCACGGAGGGTTCCTACGAATGACCGAACCATCAGGGCTTCATTTCCTGATATTGCGCCGAGATGTGACTTGAAATAGATCAAGTGCTGAGTTGGTGAACCCCTGCCATCAAAAGGAGTAAAGTTAATCAAATTAAATTTTGGGGGATAAGGAATCAAATCCCACTCCCTCGGATACGGGTATGGAATGCCCGTTTTCTTCACTTCTTGAGCCGTCATCAAGGCGTTGACTTTACTCTCGAGGTCTTGCATCTTCTTGTCTTCTTCCTCAATCTTTTTCAAGTAAATTTGAGTAGTTGACTTCGCCGGACCGTCTCCAGAACTGTCTTTATCAGGAGGAGGATCATCAAAGATGGTCTCGTCTTCTTTGTCATCATCCTCAGCAATATGTACTGGTTTGGCATTGCGTTTACTGGATTCTGCCTTCTGGCTTGATTCCGACTGGTGTTGCTGAGCCTGCAAGTCTCGTACTTGTTGCATCGTCAACTCCATCTCCGTTTTGATTTCGGCTCTGATCTCTTCACGTTGTTTGGCCAACGCTTCTTACAGTATCTGAGCCAATTGGTCTGGCGTGATCGCGAAGGATTCCCTTGCTCGCCCCACACTGGACGCGGTATCGTCTGAAGCGATCGCAGAACAAGTATCTGATAATTCGTCTTCCGATGATAAACCTTCGTGCATCCTCTTGTAGTCTCGGCGTCGGTTGGCCCTCCGTCGTAACCGCTCCATTCTTTTAGAAAGACCCCGCTCAACTCTTCCTTCTGAAGAGAAATCAGGGTCTGGGTTGACTAACTGTTGTTTTCCTCTGCCAGTCATGTTAATGGTGACCTCAGGGAATTCATCCTGCCATCTTGCAGGCTTTCTCTGATTGAAACGTCTCACCTTGGATTTTGACGCTTCAGTCGAAAGTCTCTGGAATACAAAAACTCGTTTCGTTGAACAATCGCATTCTGTCAATACTGCCTTGATGAGTCTTTCGCATGCGCAATGAGACTCACCTTCTCGGGCAATCCTCTTTCTTGAATTATTATTTTGATAGTACAGCTCATCACTGCCGTGATTTGAGCTACCTATCTTTGGTTTGGAAACCTTGTTTACATGCACAAAACGATTATTTGTCGTTTCTGAGCGATCCAAGGTTAAATTTTTAAATACACCCCCTTGCGGGAGTGGAGTATTCACAGGTCCTAGACGATCATGAACCGATATTCTTTTGTCTTGGACTGGAGTAATTCTGACAGGAGGGTGTTTACGACCCCCTGCATAAGAAACCACCAAGGGTTTGTTTACTGGATCTGAATTTTCTTCAACTGGTTTTTTGCCTCGATCGTCGACCGAGGGACCAAGGCGATCTGCCATGGTGATTTTGAACTTAGATAAATCTGGGCTAACCCAGGGTTTTACGGTTGATGCAGTAGACGGGCCCGGAACAGATGCTTGCGGCGCCTTTGGTATCCAAACTTTGCGGTTCTTGGGCGGCTTTTCAGACACCAACTCCTTTTTAGTTCCTTGCGCTTGTTGGCGGAGAGCACGAGCGCGGGCGGCCTTTTCCTTTCGCCTCTGTATCCGTTCCTTCAGGGTTGAACGAGCCCTTTTGACTAGGGTCCATTCCTCCGTCGTAAGTTGAGCAGAAATGTGATTACTTTGTCGTTAGGGCAATTGATTCATTTTCTGTTTTCTCGACTCTAGGTCCGCATAGTAATGGACCCCGTCGGTTTGTTGCATGGCCTTGGCCAGTTGTCGAGCACGGCGCTGGCGTTGTCTCTGACGAGCCCTCTTCGTCAGCACCGGTGAGCTATTCATCAAAGACTCCTTAATTGGTACGGAGTCACTTGTAGCAGAAACGTTGCGGACAGGTTCCTTAGCAACGATCGGGAGAGAGTTTTCATCTGCGGCCTTCATTGGCGTTGCAGACTTGAAAGTTTTCCTGGGAGAGGAAGTCTTCTTGCACTTGCGCGGGGAGGGCGATTTTGAAGGTGAGGATGATAAGTATTCCTCGAATTTCGCCTGATCGAATTCGTATTCGATCTCCTCGCTGATGACGATCTTTATCGGCTGCGACACGGCGGCTTCGGCAGCGAAGCCGCTGGTTCCCACTGTGGTCGCCAGTTTGTTTTCAGCAAAAGTTGGGATTGTTGTTGAATTCATTGTCTCTTCTTTTGATTACAATAAAATTCACAGAAATAGTCTTTTTATAAGACCTCTTTACAAAAAAACAAGAAATTATAATTTCTGAGAAAATAACACAATAGTTGTTTATCGACTATTGTTTTTGTGGGACTTTGCCTGTGCCGTGAGTGCTTTGGCTCGTTGACCACCGATTCACAGATCGTGAGGGGGGTTTATGATTCTTCCTTCGTTATCGAAGTGAGAATTGGAAACGATATCTTATCGAAGTAAGATAGTCGTTCTTCTTGAACTCAAGTCGAGGCTCGAATGTCAAGGAATCACACAAAACATTGAAATCTCTGCTCTCTCTGCTCTGGAATGCTCTAACAAATGCTCGATCCTCGTCAGAAGTGACCCTAGGGGGGTATTTATAGCCTCAGGGGTCTGTAACTGTAAAAACACAACTCAGCAAGAAATTAGTACGGCGCGACAGTCTTTTACTGTCTCGCTGGTCGAGACAGTGTTTGCTGTCTCGCCCAGCGAGACAGTAAATTTACTGTCTCGCCCAGCGAGACAGTAAAATACTGTCGCGCAAAACGAATATTCTGGGCAGTTTTCACTGTAACTGCCTCCCCACGTTTCAAACTCCGTTATTTTGGCAGTTATTCACGTGATTTTCGCCCACGTTGTTTCCCACGTCCCTTGGCAGTTAATGGACACGTGTAGGGCAGTTATTGAGGTGGTTATTTGACCATTTCAACGTTGTAATCAGCAAATTTACTGTCTCGCTGGCGAGACAGCAAATACTGTCTCGCTGGGCGAGACAGCAAATACTGTCTCGACCGGCGAGACAGCAAAAGACTGTCTCGACCGGCGAGACAGTAAATGACTGTCTCGACCGGCGAGACAGCAAAAGACTGTCTCGCTGGCGAGACAGCAAAGACTGAGTTTTGGATGATTTTCCCAGTTTTGAGTGATTTTTTGTGTTTGGATATCTATTAGCATTTTTTGACGCCTACAATATATAATCCTTTTAACACAGCTTTTGACGAGATTATACGGCTCACCAGTTGCCAGAAGTCTCCATGGGGTTATAAGGTGCCCATACTTTGCAGTGACGAGAAAAATGGGTGCCACCTGAAATCAGAGAAGCAATTACAAGTTAAAGAAAAGCATATAAACAAAACTTCAACCAAGGAAAAAGGAACTGAAAAAAGAAACATGCTTTAAGAGTCATCGAAGGCTCGCCAGAGAAAATCCTCTGGCACTTGGCCAAAACAGCATTTGTTGTGGGCAAAATTACTCGAGCAGCACAAAGAAAGTCCTCTTCTGATAATTGCAACTTTCCGACTCTTGGCTTCTGCTGCTGCCTGCACAAAACTTTAACATCATTTGGACAGTTCTCAGAACAAATATTAGAGAAGATCTTGAAAGAGGAAAATTCTCAAACACCATTGAAGCAGAGAATCTTTGAGAAAGGCAACGCCCAAACTCAGAAGACCCACATGAGATGCTGCCGATATTATGCTGCAAATTCCCCAAAAGCAATACAAAACTGAGATTGATTATGTCAAAATACATATAAAAATTTGTAATTTATACAACAATACCTGAAATTAGAATCCTTAGAGAAACAAGAAGACAAGAAAAAGATCGACCCCGAACCAAACCACAGTGTCGATTTCGCGACATTCTTCCACATCAAAAGCTCCATAATCTTCTCCCATGCATTATCCTCTACAATTTCTGCCTCATAAACCCCATATTATTCATTAGCCCAATATATCAAAAACAAAAATTATGCAAAAAAATTGATTTTTTAATACCACATACTCGAAGCAACCAAACCCAGTTGTTGTTTGCTCTTCAGGATATCATTACCAACTGCAACCAACTCATTCTTGTTCTCATTCTCTTGTTTAGCAACGACCACGTTCTCCAATCGCCTCCGAGTTCTTCTCCGATTCCCCGGTGATGCACCGGCGGCGGAGGCTGCGGTGGAGATCCTGGCCTTCCGTTTCCGTCGAGGAGCTGCAGATTGATTGGGGGGAGAATCATCAGTGGGGATGTTCTTTGATGGTCGGGGTTTTCTCTTTGATGAGGAGGGTTTGGGTGTGAGATTTAGGGTTTTGGTGGTTCCCGTTGCTGCGTCTTTTTGAGCGTTAAGGGGTTCGAGTTTGGATGGAGAATCCATGGGGGAGACAAATCAAACATTCAAATGGTTTAAAATCCAACAAATGATGAGGGGATGCTGGGGAGGGAGTTTTAGTCCCACATCGGCTGCGCGGCGAAGTTCGAGAGGTTGAGGTAGTGATAAAAAAGGGAGGGGGTGCAACAGTGAACCATACTTACCTGGACGGGGTCCTTGGGTGATCAAGGAGGCCCAGGCCTAGTCCAGTGGCCCACATTGCACTCTGTGGGTGCGCTGGGCTACCATCTCCCCAAGTGGGAGAGTGGACGTCATAATTTGTTGCTGAGGGGGTACGCGCACGCGCGGCCCCCGCCTAAATGTAATATCAAATATTTATTTAGTCATATCTCTGCGTCTTAATAACATTTAAATCTGTTTAAATGTAAGCTGTTTAGCTAGAGGTGCGGCTCGATTGGTAATTTTAGGATTATTAGACTCTAGTGCCTGTTTTATTAGTAGTCTAATCTTAGGATTACTATACTCGAGAGAAACAGATACAATTGGTGATCTCAAGATTGGCGGTGAATTTATTCCTAGGCCTTGTGCACACCGTCCATCTTGCCGCCACCCATCACACTATCAAAGCTAGTCGGGCACCCATCACACTATCAAAGCTAAACATGCCCGAAGTCGTTAACTTAACCGCAAGGGCCTTGCAGACAAACCGTCCATCACACTATAGGAGCTCGTCGTGGCCAAAGTCGTCACCTTAACCGCTAGGAGGGGGATGTCGAAGGCCGAACTAGTGTTTAGATATAACTAGTGTCACACTTGTGCCATATCGTGGGAAATTTTTCCTTTTAGACTTTTCATTCTAAACTTTTTCTTTTATTACTGCACGGAGCTTTTTTTAAAGGGAATATACCCAGGCCCGGCTCAAGGGGTAGGCGAGAGAGGAGATTGCCTAGGGCCCCAAAAAACAGGGGCCCCAAAAACTCCGAACTTCCTTTGATTATTGTGAACAATATTTAAAAAAAAATTCATGGGAGTCTCACATTCCATGAGATTGGGATCTTTGACGTAGTTACCAAAGTGAGAAAACGAAATTAGAGTCAAACGAACGAGGCAAACAGCAACGTGGCATTACGTGCCCCGGCACGTGACAGACATTATATAAGTCAGCTTATGCAAATATTAAATATTTTCTTCACGTGGGAATGCCCACTCCTCGTCTCCCTCTATAAATTTGCAATGTAGACGCCTTTGGGGTTTTTGTTTGCCTAGGGCCCCCGAATGCTCGGGGCCGGTCCTGAATATACCCGCATATTTGGGAGCTTTTCTTCAATTAATAATTATATATAAATATGATCTTATAGAAATCTATCAAACTGAAAATTATATCTGACTACAGAACCTAAATTATCTTTTATGTTGTAGCTTTAATCTCTTTATCATTTTAGGATCTAAAGAATAAGATGGGTGTGAGAGGAATACATATATATGCAGAGGAACAAATTTTCAAAACAATCCCTTTTAAATTTTTATTTTTCAAAATCGACCCTGTTTTTTTTTATTTACCAAAACCGACCCGTTTTTTTGATTAACAGCCTAATCACATTCCTAAATAGTCGGGGTTGCCAACCCCGACTATTTAAGACTTAAATTTGTATGGTTTAAAGCTTCTAATTAGGGTTTAACACCCTCCTAAATAGTCGGAGTTGGCAACCCCGACTATTTAGGAATGTGATTAGGCTGCTAATCAAAAAAACGGGTCGGTTTTGGTAAATAAAAAAAACAAGGTCGATTTTGAAAAATAAAAATTTAAAAGAGGTTGTTTTGAAAAATTGTTCATATGCAGAGACTCAATCTTATAAGGGATTTATGGGAGAAGTACATATAAATAATCTTTTTTAATACGCCTTGCGCGTAAATAATCTAAACTGTATTATATAAGCTTTGAGCTTATACTATGAAAATTGCAAAAAAGGTGTTATCACTTGTGTCATGCTTTTATTGATATTGTAACTATGTGCCAATGCCCTTCAATGGGTTTTCCTCATGGTAATTTTGATTTTCCTTACTGTTGGTTAGACGATTTGCAGAGCTGAATACAAATCCAAGTAATAAAAATCATATCAGACAAATTTTTTTAATAGAGAGAAAAAAATATTGCATAACAAAGAACCATTGAATAAATTTAATACCCAAAATTGCCTTGGGCGTGGAAAATCCCTCAGCACCATCTAAGTTGTTTATTATTATTACCACTACAATAGACAAATTAAACAAAACCAGAAAGAAATTTATCTGTACTACATGAAGTCACCCTTATTTAATTGATGCACATCGGTCCCTGCTGTAACTAAAAACACCACCTCCTCCTCCCCTATCATCATCATCGCCATTACCGTTTAATTTGCAATTTAAATTGATGGGATGGATATCATGTTACATCTAAAACTTGAGATCTTAAAATCATATAGCCATGATTAATTCAAA
>BQKN01043118.1:0-10220 GCA_022839385.1 Asparagus kiusianus
AATTGAATAGATAGCAATGTCAATAATTTGGGGTTCTAAAATGCAAGTGGTCGCCCAAAAGCGCGCGCGCGCAAACTAAGGGAGGGTCCGAGGGATAAGGCAGACCCTTCTGCAAGTGACAAATTGATAATACTGTTGGGTTTTTACGTAAATGTAGCCTACCGCTGGGAGGGTAAGAAAGTAGAGCGAGCAAGGGGCTTTCAGCCTCTCGAAAGAGATGGCCTCTCTCTGTTATGCTTCATCTCGCTTGGTTCCAAAAGCTACAGCTTCCCCTCAGCAAGATTCAGCATTATCTGAGCCCCAAATTGGAAGAAGGTAGTTTCCTTTTACCCCCTAAAATTTCATACGTATCAGTATATTTACATGTTTAAGTCCGTTTTTTGGGGAAAGGGAAGTTGTGCTGAGGAGCAGTGGACTAGCAACATTTGCAGCCATTTTCCATTTCAGGTACTCTTTTTCCTTTTTTTTTCTATATTTCCACACCTCAATTTTTCATTTAGGCTTTTTAATGCTAGTGGGTCTGCTATGTTTAGACTTATTTTGAGAAAAAATTACTATTATTATGTGTTGGATTAAGATTACTCAACTTAATGCCGTTTGTGTAGATTTTCTTTTGCCCTAAATATATAATGTGTATCAAATTGTTTGTAAATCAATTTGTGTACAGGAAATGTTACTGGTGTGGAGATACAGTAGAGTAGATTGGATACTGATACATATTAATCCTAGAAAAGGAATGAATCTCAAATAGAGAGGAAAAATTCGCTATGTACCGGGACCATTGTTTACTTGATCCTCAAACAGTGTGGCATATCCTTTTGCATGTTTATGTGTTTGTTTTGTCAAAAATCTTTTCCTTGTGGTTTCCGTCTAAGGACCCTTACACTGCGCCAACACTACTAAGTTATGGCGAGAGTGGACAGTTATAATTTTATACTCTAACACGCCCTCCCCGCAGTTTGAACGCCCTTTTCTTAGGCCGAAACCTGGACCCGCGCAGCACTACCATTTTTTCAAAAACTGCTTTAAATTTGTGGCTGGTGGGAATTAAACCTGAGTTTTCTTGACCCTGCCATATTACCGTCCAAACACTACACCTAGAACAGTGGGCAACCTTAAATTCAATATGCGCCTTAATATTATCCAAGGCTGGAAGTACCAATTAGTCATGAACAAACAACTAGTAGCGGTCATGGGATTTTAGTCAGTTATCCCAAAAGGGGAAGAGAAAAGAAAAACTTTTAAGAAAATTATAGAAACTAAAAACTTTTACCATTAATTTTGCTTCGTGATATATGATTTGAGGTCGGTAAGTTGGTAACAGTCCAATTTCTGTTACTAATGAAATAAGTTCATAAATTAAATGACACCTAAAGAATCATATTGATTAGTATGTTTGCATTGCAACAACTGCCAAACAAGTCATCAAAGAGGAACATGAAGAGGATTGATAGTAAGACATGCTACTTTGCGACAAATGTAGTAGGAAATGGCCGTTAACTTTATGGTTGGTTAATTGTAATAGAGTCTGAATATGATCCAAAAGGGAAAATGCCTTTTGGGTTCTTGAATCCAATTATACTTAAGCATATATCAGTCTCCTTTTTCCGTTTCCAAAATATATCTTTAATATTAGTGATTGCAATCCAGGCCACAACCTCAAACAACACGGAGGTCAAATGTCAAGATTTGCTGCTTAATTTCCAAGAGAAATGCTCCACCTATACTTGGAGAGATGGAAGGCTTCACTAATGTTTGAAAATAAGATTAGCAATAGATCGTTAAGTATAAACAAAAGAAACATGTTGAGTGTAAACAAAAGGCAGAAGTACAACATGACATCGAAGGACACCAAGTATCTGTGTGATTTTCGCCCAACCAAGTTGCAGGTGTTCATCTTATTATTGCTTGTTACCATGTGAAACAGGAATTGCTGATAAAAGTAGTTACTCATGTTGCACTCTGTTCTAAAGTACAAATCACTCAAGTACTTATTTAGCCCTCTCTTGGTCGGATAACGAGAATCTCTGCATTTAATCTCATTATTCCAACTTTTTTTCCTTCCTAGTTTCTTTTTCTAGCATCAGCTGCATTATGTTTATTAAATCATGAATAACTTTTGAGGTCAAAAGTTAGTTTAATGATATTTTATGTCCCCTACTGATGTCCATGCTTGGAAATGAGAAGTGGGACGAAGCCTAACTATCTCGGAGTGCAAAAGAACCCTCCATCTCTGGCTTTATGTCCTGCAACCAACAACTGTCTATCTACTTCAGAGGATATGACTGATCTTACTCACTTTGCTCCTCCGTGGTAAGCTTCCTTCAACACCATATACTACTAGTGCAGATAATCCAGATATTCAGGGCATCATTTCTGCAATATCCTATTAGTTTCCATTTTCCTTAATGCCCAATTACACCAATAAACATCAAGTGCTACCTTGGCCATGTCTGAACTAATTTCTTAAAAGTCCTTACCATTGCACCAAAACTCTAAAGTTATGATGAGGGTTTTAATTTATATTCTAACGTGCCCCCGCAGGTTGAGGGGCAGGTTGAGGGCTCTTACTGGGCACCAAAATGGACTCGTGAAGTAGTATCACTTTTTCTTAACTCTTCTTAAAAATTCATGGCTAGCAAGATTCGAACCTATGTTATTGTAATGTGATGTTATAGGACCTGCCACTACACTAGAAATTTGAAGTTATAGTGAGGATTGAGGGTTATAATTTTATTATTCTAACATAATTTTCCTCCAAGGAATTACAACCCTGAAGATGGAAAAAGAAAAAAGCCCGCCAGCCAAGAAGAAGCCATGGAAGAGCTTCTTCAAGTGGTAGTGATATTTGCTTCTGTATTACTTTGTTTATACAAAAATGTTAATATGTGCATTTTAGGTTCCACACTACCTTTTAATTTAGTGGTTTTGTTTGCTGGAAAACTGTCTGACCATAAAACCTCTCCAAATTTCTGACCTTGACAGATAAACACAACAAAGCCTGACAATTTTACTCCTCGTATTGTAGAGAAAAAGAAGACTATATTCGTGTTGAATATGAGAGTCCTATAATGGGGGTAACTTCTTTTATTACCTTAAATAGTTTATATGCTAAATCTAGAAGTAATTTATTCTTCTAGAAGTAATTTATTCTTCCACCTCAATGAATAAATTGAAAAATAAGCACATCCTTTTTATGTGTAGTTTGTAGATGACGTGGAGTTTTGGTTCCCACCTGGCAAGAAATCACTTGTTCAGTATCGATCGGCATCTCGTTTGGGAAATTTTGGCTTTGATGTCAACAGGAAGAGAATTAAGGTTTAAAGAGAATTATAAATATAAAGAGAACAGGGTGTTTCTTTAGTGGTTTTGATTATTTTCTTATGTTTTGTGTTGCAGACATTGCGTTTAGCACTGGAGAAAAAGGGATGGGTTTCTCAGAGCAGCTTCTGAGATTCATCCATGTAATTGATCAAATTGTTTTATACGACATTTTCATAAACTGCAAGAGCTCAGGGATTTTTCCTACATAATAAAAGCGCCTCAACAGTTGGAGGTAAAGTAACATTTACATGTGTTGATCATGATTTATATAACTTATAATTACATATGAATGAAAATTCAGTTACACTTGTTAACTGCTAGTTTCTGTTGACTATTATCTTTTTAGTTAAACACTCGGTGAACATCTTGTTTCTTGTTGTAAGATCTCATTGTGAACATCTTATTTCTTGTTGTGAGATCCCATTGTGGCTATCACAGGTTAGGATCATTTAAAACCATTTATATCATTTTCGGAAACTATCGTAAATAGATCAGCGAACATATTTTCTCTGGTTAATTGCGGATGAAGTACTACGAGGATGTAGTTGCTTGCACCCCTTAACTATTTTAGGGGCACTTACATCTCAAAATCTAATGAACTCAGGGAGTATTGTTTCTCCCTTTTGGTGCACAAGAGAATCCTATGGCGAATTTATCATTTGCCATCAGTTTAAGGGAAGAAAGACTAAATTGCCCTCTAACTTTTGGGCAATCCTTCGGAGGTTAAGAATGTGCTAGTGTTAGTAAAATAATTTAGGGGATATATGTGATTCCACCATCATAGAGGAGTGTATCGTAATTTACTCTATTCGCTAAGCTCAAAAGATCTAGAAGACGATCAATAATTACATTGGTGTGCGTGACTAGTCAAACACAACATTGTAGAGGATCAATAAGAAGGTGATCATCGGGGCTATTGCCCAATGTCGCTGTATGATGCTTAAGTCTGTGGGTTTTATGGTTATTTGTACCTTTCTCCTCTCGAAGAGAGTTCTGTACCTTTTTGGTGATTATTTATCTAGTGTTTCCAAACTATGTAATCTTTGCTTCAGATCAAAAGAGAGATAAAGCAAGGTACGCTAAGGCTTTTTTCTTTTGAAAGAAAAACAAGGGGGCACATCCCCCGTTCAATTATATTAAGAACCAAAATCAAATAACAGTACATGAGGGCACAAATTGTGTCCAAAATGTTGGACTCTATACACAATATTTTCTGTGACCAAGTGATGCAGAACCTTCTTCCTCCATGTATCCATGAGGGTGAAGATGGGACTTTGTCATCATTCACCGCAAGCATAGATAAATGGAGGAACCAAAGCCACAACCCTACATGTAAGAGACAGAAAATGAGGGTTCTAAATACCAACAAAATATATAAATAAAAAAATAAAATAAAAAATAAAAACATCGATCCCACTCCAGCGTTTATTACCCATAACTTCCTTATTTAAAACCAAAAGATCCATCCATCTTATGCAAAATGATTTTCTGTTTCTTCCTACTCTGCAGCCATTCCATTCTTGTATCAACCACCAAAGGAAGCGGTGTTCATTGAGAGTAGCCTTCATCTTCTTTCCAGTCTTCACATTTGTCATAGTTGCGCACTCATGAATGGAAGTTACAGCAGAATTGATAACAGATGCATGAGAGAAAGGGGAGGAATGGAAGACGCATCTATTTATAGCAGATCATATGCGTCACTAACAGTCGAGAAAAATTGTCCTCCATAAGCATCCTTCTGTTTCTGACATTGAGCAACTTTTCAAGCATGACCATAAAACTATGACCATAAAACTATTAAAAGTTGTAGGTCACTGTATCCAGTTCATCTGATCAACAAAATACTTTCGGACTCGTGAAGGCAGCCGACAAGAGAAGAAAATATGATCTCTTGTTTCTAGTTCCTCATCACAGAGCAAACATGAAGCATCCCCTTGTTGTCCTTTCTTTTGTAAATTTACTTTAGTATGAATGAAGTTTGCTGGGTAAAAAATGATTGCAAACATGTAAGAATTCTGACTTTGCTGGGTAAAATATGATTCCAGACAATTTTATACAAATTTGAAGTCACTCCTCTAGAATTAAGGAAGCCATAGAAAGTACTCACAGTGAAAGGACCATTTGAGGTAGGTACATTAAGACTCTTGTAATACGTGAATGGGATAATTGCCAATAGACCCCTTGTATTGATGCTGTTTTGAACTTACTACCATATGGCGTCATTGTCAAAGATAACCCCCCCCTGAATTTTATTATTATTATTATTATTATTATTATTATTGACTCTTAACCGTCATAGAGACTCACTAATTTCACCATGAGCAGTACCTGCCAAAATTTCACCACGGGTAGGAAATATATAGCTATCTGCAACAATGAAGTAACAAGGGCAGTTAGTTCAAACCAGTGATTCTACAGGGGTATATCTGCAATTAACGCTACCTGATTTTTTTCAACTCTTTTACCCTCAAATAGACTCATTAATTTCGCCCATGAGCAATACCTGCCAAAATTTTAGCACGTGTAACTGGGTAAGAAATATAAACCAGGGGGTCTCTCTGCAACAATGAAACTACAGGTGCAGTAAGTTCAAAACAGCAATTTTATTTATTTATTTTGTTAGGAATTTAACCGTCTAAAAATCCCTAATGCAACAGAAACGCAGAATAGAGAACAGTACACCAAGTTTAACGAGGTTCGGCAACTGCCTACGTCCTTGGGAGCCACACAGATAATTTCTTATTAATCAAACAAGAAATTACAAATTAAGAGCAAATCCCTAAACTGGGATTTCTCAAATAAAACACTGTAGCTACAGTGTTAATAATTAAAGGGTATGAACCCTTTCAATTCTCACTTGAGATTAAATAATCAACCCACAAATCATAAACCCCCTCTTAAATGATCTCTCTCTCTCCTTTAACCCACTTCTTAATCTCCCCTCAAAAATCAATTTGAGAGCTGGAGATGAATGAAATCACAGCTGTGATTTAATTTGGGAAACGCGACTGCGTTTTGGGGCTTCGCCGCCAGAGAAAGAACGGAGGAGGGGAAAAATCTTCGGCTGCCAAAACCCTAGGGCATCAAGGGGGTTATATAGGCGGAGGGAAGAGCTGGCGACAGCCTGTCGCCAGCGGATAAGCTTGACGCAGAGGTGGGGTTAACGCAGAGGTAAAGGGGGTTCGAACGCAGAGTTCGGTGAAGGTTGCGTTCGCCTGGGGTTTCGCCGTCGACATCGCTGCTTCATCTCCGAGCTCGTCAGAGCTCCTCCACCGCCGGAGGTCAGTTTGATCTACACCTCTTTCCAACAATCTCCCACTTGAAGATCAAACCGCCGACAGCAGGCTATCCCGTCAAGCTCCTCTCCTGTGTGGCTCCGCCCTCATCATCTTATGCATGAAGGCCAACTGAAGTTGCGCACAACTCCAGTTTCTGAACAGTCACCGTCTTTGTTAACATGTCTGCCGGATTCTTACTCCCTGGAATCTTTTCTAGTTTTAGCACGTCATCTTCCAACAGGGATCTGATGAAGTGATACCGAAGCGCAATATACTTCGTTCTAGAATGAAATGCAGAATTCTTCGCCAAGTGTATCGCACTCTGGCTATCACTGTGCAAAACATTCTTCTCCTGTTTGAATCCCAGCTCTGTCAACAAATCCTGAAGCCATATCATCTCTTTACTGGCTTCAGTCACTGCAACATACTCAGCTTCTGTAGTGGATAGGGTAACGATCTTCTGTACCTGTGACATCCAACTAACAGCTGTAGTTCCGACGGTGAATACATAGCCGGTGGTGCTTCTTCGGTGATCGACTTCACCTCCAAAGTCTGCATCTACGTACCCTTGCACTTCCACTTCTCCCTTACCAAAGTGCAAACACTTCTGTGTGGTGCCTCGTAGATATCTCAGAATCCACTTGACCGCTTCCCAATGAGCTTTTCCTGGATTCGACATAAACCGGCTGACCACTCCCACTGCATGGCCAATGTCTGGTCTAGTACAGACCATTGCGTACATCAAACTTCCGATAGCTGAGGCGTAAGGAACCTGAGCCATACTCTCTTTTTCTTCTTCTGACTGAGGAGACTGATCCTTTGATAGACGAAAATGACTAGCCAAGGGTGTGCTCACAGGCTTGGCATTGCCCATGTTGAATCTTTACAAAACACGGTTGATGTACTCCGTCTGAGATAACTGCAAGAGACCTCTCTTCTTATCTCTCGTGATTTGCATTCCAAGGATCTTTTTCGCTGGACCCAGGTCCTTCATGTCAAACTCCTTTGACAACTGCTTCTTCAAACTCTTGATATCCTCCATATCTGCTCCTGCAACCAACATATCATCAACATACAGCAGTAAGATGATATAGCTGGACTGATATCTTTTGAAGTAGCAACAGTGGTCGGCGTTGCACTTCTGGAAACCTTCCTTATGCATAAAACCGTCAAACTTTCTGTACCACTGCCTTGGGGCTTGTTTCAGGCCATACAAGCTCTTCTTGAGTCTGCACACCAGGTTCTTCTTCTTTGCTTCTGAGAAACCTTCTGGCTGGTGCATGTATATCTCCTCTTCTAGATCTCCGTGAAGAGACGCCGTCTTCACGTCTAACTGCTCGAGATGAAGATCTTTAATTGCTACAATACTCATCACTGTCCTGATAGTATTCAGCTTCACCACGGGAGCAAAAATATCGGTGTAGTCAATTCCTTCCTTCTGCTGAAAACCCTTGACAACTAGCCGGGCTTTATATCTTCTGGAACCATCCTGCTCCTCTTTCACCCGGTACACCCATTTGTTGTGGAGTGCCTTCTTACCCGTGGGCAACTCAGCTAGTTCCCACGTCTAGTTTGATATGAGAGACTTCATCTCATCTTTCATGGCAAGCTCCCACTTACTCGCATCCCCACACTGACAAGCTTCATCAAAGCTTTCAGGCTCCCCACCATCTGTCAACAACAGATAGTTCATGTATCTCCTGTTGGGTACAGGAGGACGAGAAGATCTTCTTAATATCGGAGCTGGTGCGTCGGGCTCCTGCGCACCATCTTGTCCAACAGGCTCTTCTGGCTGAGGACCCTCTGCATTGGGTTCTTCCGAGAGGTTACTCGGGACATCATTTGCATCTACAAATATTGACTCACTCTCCGAGTCATCTGTCTTGTGCATGTCCTTGTACATCACCTTCTCGTTGAATATCACATCTCTGCTTCTGATCACCTTCTTGTTTTCGTTGTCCCAAATGCGGTAGCCGAATTCATCTTCACCATAGTCGATGAAAGTGCATTTCTTTGACTTGGGGTCAAGCTTATTTCTACCTTGATCACTAATATGCACGTAAGCTACACAACCGAAAACTTTAAGATGTGAGAGTTTTACCTCCTTTCCGCACCATACCTCCTCTGGTATTCTGTGCTCCAATGGAACCGATGGACCTCGGTTGATCAAGTAAGCTGCTGTGTTGACCGCTTCTGCCCAGAACTGCTTCGGTAGGCCTGACTGTACTCGAATGCTTCTGGCTCTCTCTGTCAACGTTCGGTTCATCCTCTCAGCTACACCATTTTGCTGAGGCGTGCCGGGCACGGTTCTCTCCATTCTGATCCCGTGCTCATAGCAGAACTTCTTGAATCCGGTGTCTTCATATTCACCGCCATTGTCGGTCCTGAGCTTCTTTATTCTCAGACCGGTCTCATTTTTAACCATAGCTTTCCATCTCCTGAAAGCTTCAAATACTTCTGACTTGTGCTTCAGAAAGTAGACCCACACTTTCCGAGAGTGATCATCGATAAAAGTCACGAGGTAGTGTTTTCCACCAATGGACGCGGTGGTTGTTGGTCCCCACACATCTGAGTGAACGAGCTCTAGCTTCTCTTTCCTGGGGGTTTTGCCACTCGTCTGAAAGCTGACTCTCTTCTGCTTTCCGAGTATGCATTCTTCACACATGTCCATCTCCACTGACTGCAGTCCTGGGAGTTTTCCTTTTGTGTGCATGATCTTCATCCCCTTCTCACTCATATGACCGAGTCTCTGGTGCCACAACTTTGAAGTCTCATTGCCTGTTACAACTAAGATCAAACAACGTGCACCTGCTGTCATATATAGGGTACCAGTCTTCCTGCCTCGGGCAATTGTCATTGCGCCCTTTGAGATCTTCCAATCATCTCCATGGAAGGTCGTGGTATATCCTTCGCCAGCCAACTGGCCTACGGATATTAAATTCTTTCTCAGGTCGGGAATATGCCTGACATCCTTCAGCTCCCATACTGACCCGTTCAACTTAATTTTCACCACGCCTTTGCCCACAATAGCACATGGTTGATCATCACCAAGATATACATATCCAAGATTTCCGGGGGTATACTTCTCGAAGAATTCTTTCTGAGAGGTAGCATGGAACGACGCTCCTGAATCTAACACCTAAGATTCCTCCTTGCTCTCCAAAGAGCATATCAATGCGTCATCTCCTCCTGAAGTGGAAGTGACATTCACTTCTGCCTTCGCTCCCTTCTCCTTCTGTGCGCTCTTGCACTGATTCTTGTAATGCCCGGTCTTTCCACAATTCCAACACTCGATAGCCTTCGAGTTGTTGCTTGGATTCCTTGATTTGGACCTCCTGTCCTTTGATCTACCTCTGAAGTTTGATTTTCCTCGTCCGTTTTCTCTGGTTGAATTTCTACCTCTTGACTCTGTATGCAATACTGAAGAGGTTGTAGCTTCACCCGTCTCTCTCCGTCGGATCTCCTCACTGAGAACCAGATCACGAACGTCGTCGAACTTCAACTTGTTGTTTCCCGATGAGCTACTCACGTGTGACGCCCCTGGGTTCACACACGGCTGCAGTCCGAGGTGAAACCATGGATGTCAAACCTGCCATGCACCACACCGTGCAGTAACAC
>BQKN01043119.1:0-11275 GCA_022839385.1 Asparagus kiusianus
CGCATCTGACGGTCGACCGCTGCGACCTCGCGGTCGACCGACCGAGCGTCGCGGTCGACCGATGAGGCTCTGCGGTCAACCGCAGACCTAAAACGAGCCCAGCGGTCGACCGCACCGGTCGACCGCCAAGCGGACAGAAACCCAATCTGGGTTTTCTGTCAGCTGTTAAACCTGAAACAAACTTTTGAAATTTTCTACGATAATACAGATCTAATGTTTCTATAAATCATACTGTAGGAAAACAATAAATTTTAAGCATGTAAACTATAGTCCCAACATTCTAAATTCAGAGAAACGAGATCAAAACGTTTTGATTACAGTAAACATGATTTAACTTTTGTTTAAGCAAGTTTCAGATCTAAATCTTTATAAAAACCCAATATTTGAGAACTCTTGTAAACTGAAACTTTTGATTTTTGCTAACCATATTGTAGAGAGTTCATTTATACAAAGAAAATATCATTTTGGCTCATCAAAACTCATAAAAACTCAAAAGAAAATCCTAGAAAATAGGGGTGAGGGATTGGGCGAGATGGTACTCGCCTTGGGTGTTGACGAATGCCCTAGATCTGCAGTAGGTTGATTCCCTTCGCTGGAATTCCAGAATCCTGCTGAAAATCCTCAAGAACTCCCCCAAATCACCAATGCCAGCTAGGGTTTTGAGATTTGAGAGATGGGGGCTAGGGTTTGACACCTGAGGTGAAGAGGGGCTCTCCTGGGTTGATTTGGTATATATACTAAATCTCTAACCCGACCCGAAACCCACAAGACTGCAACTTAAACCGTAAAAGAGATCCGACCTGGTAACTATCTGACCGTTGTGCGGTCGACCGCGTCGGTCGACCGCGCAGCACAAAAACGTCTGCTGCTGGTTATATCACAAGCTGGCCATAACACTCGATTTCTCTCACTTATAAACACTTGTTGGGTTCTCAAACACAGATAATTACATTCAAATGACATATATATATGTGTATATATATGATTATTCATCACAAGGGAATTATTTACTATTAATAATTCACATATATTTATTATAGAAATTTTCGGGGTTTTACAAGGCAGAAACATGATTGATTTGAACCGGAGCTCGTTCCTTAATTCCTAAAGCTTCTAACCTTTGCAGAATCGTCGCCATCTTCGCTTCAGAAGCAATGTTTGACTCCAAGGAAAGACCACTAAACTTAGATTGGGGAACTGATGAAACCCTATCATCGCACTGTTCCCATTGCATTGTTTTTTCAGAAAGACTCTCCAAAAACTCCCAAGCTTCATCAGCATTTTTCCTCATAAAATCCCCGTGGCACATTAGTTCTAAGGAAGTTTTTGTAGAATAATCTAATCCCTCATAAATTATTTGGCACAATCGCCATTTTTCTAACCCGTGATGAGGATATTGGATGAGAAGATCTTTAAATCGGTCAAAATACTTCCAAAAAGGTTCTCCCGACATAATTTTAAAGTTTTGAATGCTGTTCCTAAGCTTTACCGTTTTATGAATAGGAAAAAATTTCTTAAGAAAAACGGTGACAAATTCATCCCAAGTTGAGATGGAATTTGTTGGTAAGCTGTACAGCCATTTTTTAGCTTTATCCTTAAGAGCAAATGGAATAAATCTAAGCTTAATCACATCTTCGGTTAATTCTCTCATTTTAATCATAATACACACTTCCTCAAATTTCGAAATAAAAATATACGCATCTTCTATTTCATTATTAAGGAATTTGGGAAGCATGTTTATGTATTACGGTCTAAGCTCAAAATTTATTCCATTTGTTTCGGGGAGCCTAATGCACGAGGGGATTGTATTCCTAATGGGATAGCACATATCATGAAGAACGGGTGGATTAGGATACTCCATTTCTATGATTGGTTCAAACCGAATTAATCAATGTGTATTATCCCTAATCCACTGTTGCATACACCAAAATATTTTATTTTTATTTTTATTTTTATAAAGGAAAGAAAGAAAATTAGTTTTTTTAAGGAAAGAAAAAATAGTTTTTTTTATGAGAAGATAAAGAAAAAGAAAAATCCTAACTAAACAAATCAAAGCAATCACTTTTCAATCACGCTAATTCTAGGGTTTAGCCTAATTCACTAGACCAGCTCCTAACCAAAAACTCCTATAGTGAAAAGATAAAAGTTTTACCCAGGTAGTTATCCAGGTAAGGATAGTACTAGAGGGTGATCAGAGATCAATTAAGTATCTCGTTCCTTACGGAGCGCTTTACGCAACCCCTAAACCTTGCCTTAGACACCAACTAATCTGAGAAAACTTAAACCGGTTCATTTAAGGATTTCTTGTTCCTTATTGAGCTCGAATCCTTAGGGGCCAACGTCTAATGAATTTTATTAGGCTTGATTTTGTGAAGTGAGGAATTAGTGATTTTTAGGCTAAGGAAATGATGATGAAATCCGTCACCTTATCTTGATTATGGGGTTTTGCCCTTAAAAATATTTTTAAGTGTGTGCCAAATCAAGATGCTCAAATCACTTGGTGAATTCCTACTATCAATATGAAATGCAACCCTATGAATTAAAAGCAACTAAAAAGGATGAAAAAGAAAAATCTTTTTTTAATTAGGGTTAACAATCACACAAATGAGAAGGGGAGAATATGTTTGAATTTATTATCGTGTTAGTAAATGTCAAAGTAGATGGTGAATTTTATTATGGTCAACAGAAAATAAATTTTTTTAAGTCCTAATTGTCTCTAATTATGAAGAAGTAGCTAAATGGTGGAATTAAAAACTAGAAAGAGGACTTACCCGAAAGCAAATATTCAAATCCTAGCTCTCCAATCCGCGATCTTCAAGCTCCAAGCGTTTCCTTCACAAAAAAAAAAACACACAAGTTAAAGAACCAAAATAATTAAAACCTACTTAAGCACCTTCCCCGGTAACTGCGCCAAAAACTTGATGCGGTATAAACATGTACCAAAAAGGTTGCAAGTGCACAACCGTGTCAAGTTATAGTATTTAAGATATCGATCCCACGAGGAAGGTGTTTTGTAGGAGAAAATATGAAATCGGTTCTTATGTTGTGTGCGTGACAAGTAGGAGTGATAAGTGAATATGATTGTGAAGAGATTGAAAGAGTGAAAGTGGTGTGTAAGTAGGTGCAAAGTGTAAGTGAGAGTGGATGTAAAAGAGAATGAGTATGATCAATAAGGTGAGAAGAAAAAATGAATAAAATCAAGAAACAAATAAAAAAAATCAAGAATGAAGAACAAAATTCTAGAATAAAAGAAAATGTAAGAAATTAAAGATGGTGGATTTAATTATAAATATGTGTAATCTAAAATTGATCCCACTTCTTAGAAAAGGGCGACTCCCTAGAGGGTTCTAGCCTAAAGGCGAATCAAATAAAATAAAAATAAACAAAAAGAAAAACTAAACCCAAGAGGGTTCTAGCCTCAAGGTGAATAGTGCAAGAAATTAAAATCTAACTACAAAATAAATTGCAAAATCTAAACTACAAAATAAAATTACAAGAATTAAATACAAGAAAACAAATCTACTCTATAAGCATGAAATAAATCTAAGGCAAGAGGGTTCTAGCCTCTTGGCTATTTAACAAGACAATAAAGTCTAACTATAAGCATAGAAATAAATCTAAACTAATAAGCAATAAAAGAGAAAAAAAAAGAAATACAAACCTTCAAATAATTCTCCATCTTCATCTTCATCTTCATCATCCAACAAAGAGAAGAAGAGAAAATTTTAAAGTGGTGAAAAAATTATTATTATTAATTGTAACAAAAAGTTATAATTTTGGAAGGCCTTTTCAATTAAGAGTAGCCCTCCTCTCCAAAAGGAGTTACCAAAAATTTTCACACCCTTAACCCCTCACTCTCTACCCCTATTTATAGTAATCTTCAATGAATATGAGCCATTGGATTTGTCTTGAGCCCCAAACAACAATCTCCACCTTTGAATTTGCTTTTTTTTTTTTTGTTCTTCTCTAGCCCAACATAAGAGGCCCAATTGATTTTCAAAAATAAATGAAAATCAAGTTATCATTATGATCATTAAGTCCGGCCCATTTTTTTTTCTCATTCTCTATTTTGCTTGAGCTTGAAATTTCAGCAAGTCCGGTCTCAGTTCGGCCCATTGATTCATTTGAAAAGAAAAATCAAAATCTCCGGCCCATTCAAGATTCAGCTGCAGCCTAGAAAAAATGTCCGGTCCATAAAAAAAAAAAAATCAAAGTTGCTGCCCCAAAGCCAAGACCGGCACATCCAACTGTAGCAGGTCAGCAGGTTTCATTTGATTTTTGAAGTCCATGCTGAGTCCGGTCATGATTCATTTGATTTTGAAAATCAAAATTGAAAAGCAAAGTCCACAAGTCCGGCCCATGATTCATTTGATTTTGAAAATCAAAATTGAAGAGCAAAGTCCACAAGTCCAGCCCATGATGGAAATCCAACTCCAGCAGCCAAGCTGTAACAACTGTAAATTTAGATACGTATTTAAATAAATTTTTTCTAGTATTTAAAATAATATATTATATTTTATTAATACTTTTCCTAATTTCTGGAATTTTCTGAGCTTTTAAAATAAATAAATAATAAAATATATAGTCTTGTATTTTTTTCTACTAAATATTAATTTACGGTTTAGTGATTTTTATATATAATCATTTGGTGACTAATATTATTAATGGCCTTGTTATTATTGATGTAAACTTGAGCATAGTATAGTAGTATATAAATATTAATAAAAAGATTTTTGGTTGATTATTAATTATTAATATAATTCAGAATATTATATGATATTTTCGAATTTTTCCCTCTTATTTTTCTCCCATTTGAATTCTTTCCATAACTCCTTCCAATCAATTCCCTAATCACCATTTAACTATTTCCTATTTACTCCCGTAATTCTCTCTCTCCTATTTTCCTTTTTCTCTCTCTCTCTCTCTCTCAAATAATTCTCCCGTACTCAATTCAAATCCCCTCCTTTCTCTCTCCAATCTCTTTTTCTCTCTCCAATAATATCCCTTAATTGGCCAGATCATCCTCCTTCTCACTCCAATCACCCTCTCTCTCCTTCTATTTCTTTTTCCTCTCGTTCTCTCTCAATTCCAGAAAACCCACAACAACCGCCCCCATCTCCTCCCTCATCACCGCCCTGTTCGCGTCGCCGGAGAACCGCCGCCCCACAACCGCCTGAGACCCCTCGCAGCCACCTCCTCCGCCCTTAGCCGGCGCTCACCGCCGCTTCCCTCACCCCGCACCCGAGCTCCGAGCACACCAGCCCTCGACCTGTGCCCGACCCCGCGCTCCTCCTCCGCCGTCGCCTCCCGCGTTCGCCACCACCCAGACCCGCCAGGTCAACCGTAGTCGCCTCCAGCCATCCCACTGTCCTCCGACGACCAGCAACAACCCCGTCAGCCTCCCTGAGCTCCGCAGCTCACGTTGCAGTCCACCCCCGTCGTCCCCTCCGGCCATCCTCCAGCCACCAGACTGCCGAGAACCGCCGCCCCACGTCGTCGTTCAGCCGTGCGACCATGCCCGCCTCCTCTGCCACGCCGAGTCGCCGTCGAGTCGCCGCCGTTAGCCGAGCCGCCGAACCCCGCTTCTCACGTCGGATCCGATCTGCATCGAGGCAAGATCTCGTATTTACTTTTGTTTCGTAATTAATGATTTATCTCGTAATTAATATGGAGATTAGATGTAAATAAATTATTTTATAGATAATACTGTTGTTAGTATGATGATTACATATAGTTAAATTACTATTGTGGTTAATACGTATGTTGAATATCTGCGTAGAATGATGATTGCGAGCGCACCATGAAAATTAGATTAATAATATTGTTAATTGTATTTTTTTAAGAATTTTGAACATGAAATGACAAGTTATGTGCTAAAATAGAATTTATGAAATTTTATGGAAAAGAAATTAATTAAGGAAAATTTATAAAATAGAAAAATAATACTTTTCATGCAGAAAAGGATTAATATATTCTTATTAGATAAATATTTTTTATTTTTAATTAATTATTATGAGTAATAGTTTTAAAGAATAATTTTGGAAAAAGAATATTATTATTTATGATGGTACGACTGATTATCGTAGAGCGCGACATTTCATGTGCAAAACGACATCAGTTTCTAGTTTTCTTTTTACCGTATTATTATATTAGAGAATACGTAAGTACGTATATTTTGTATGAGAAGTTCGGACATCCTAGCGGTAAGATAATAATGAAGTCCACTCATGTATTATTCATGCTGTATTTTGTTTATACATTTCATGATCATTATAGTTCTCATTTCTGCTTCATAAACCTTTTTAATCATGTTAACCTGCCATATTATATTCATGATCTGTTGACGTGTTGAGAACCCTAGTAGTTCATGATTTAGTAGCCTTGTGCGTCATGAACAGACTTAGTGACATGTGTGAGTTAGGCGGTGAACCCGAGTTTCCAAATGAGATTATGATTAACTAGAAAAACGAGAAGAGTTGGGATGGGGAAGTCCTTGTTCATATGATCGGATATAACTGTTGATGTATCTTCCAGACTCCCCCATGATCCAGTGTAGCTTGGGGTTAGTTTGTTGGGTCAAAGTGAAGCCAGTGTAGTCACTTTGGTCCGTGAATTGGCTATTCACCCGGGTTTAACTTGAGTTCGAACCAGGTTGAAAACGGATTACGTGTAGCCCTCTGACCGATCCAGTGTAGCGGCGTATTGGGTATACGTAGAGGATTTGTGAACAGTCAGATATCCGGTGATATGAGTGATGACTTTGTGTGAGAATTGACCAGTGACTTGTTATAGGATGGATTAGTCATAGGAATTAGTTTACCAGTTGACTTGAGTATTTCTGTTCTTTCTGATAGTAGCAAATGTTCACTTAAATTACTAGAGTTACAGAATCATGTTCCATCATTATTATTGTCATAGTATGGGTCGTTAGACCGTTTTACCTGTACATGTGAGATCTTGCCGTGTGCCATGCACCCTGACGTACACCTGTTTTCTCTGGTGTGCGTTAGACTTAGGAGACGGACAGGTCCAGCTAGATGTTGAAGCAGAGCCAGTGTATGCCGAGCCGGAGTATCCTTCTGATGGCGTTGAAGAACAAACCGAAGCCTAGACGTGTTTTCCTATGTAGTAGCTGATGAACATTAGAACTCGTTATCTTTTTATTCCTTAGTTAATGTCGGATTTTTGTATTTTTGGCAGTATTTTCTTTTATTATGGACTATGTATTTTATTTCTGTTGGACCTGTTTTGTAATAAGGGTATGTTTGACCCATAATTTTATGTCTGGGATGATTTACTATGGATGATATGCTTATTTCTCATTCTAGATTGTCTTTATATTCTTGCTTTTGTGATCGGGGACCTGTGATTGAGATTTACGTATTTGACGCTTAGCGTATTAGGTTGAGAAGAAAAGAAAAAGAGAAAAGAAAAATAATAGTGTATATTTCTTCTCAATCTAATACGTAGCGGACTTGTTCACATTCCGATTCCCTGGTGTTTTGGGAAGCGGGGCGTGACACAAGCCCCTGCAGCAATCAAATTCGGTCCATTGGCTTCATTTCATTTTTTTGTATCCAAGTCCATTTCATTCCACTCTTTGCATCCAAGTCCATTCTAACTCTTTGGTGTAATCATTTTTCTTGATGGGCTTTGGGCTTCCAAGCACTTTCCGCTTGTAAGCTTTTGCTTCATGGGCTTCTAAAATGCTACAAAATAGAGAAAAGAGATTTTGAGAGGTTTTTACATTTAATAATATTTATTTATATTTTTATTTAATTATGTGGAAACTAAGCTAACAATAATTATTAATGGTATATTTATTCATGTAAAATAGATAATGAGGGTATAAAATTATAATAAAATGTGATTATCAAATACCCCCACAACTAAACTTTTGCTAGTCCTCTAGCAAAGAAACAAAAAGAAACTCCTAACTCATTTTCGCAGGAATCGCGGTTGTATTTAGCGTATACAACAAGCCTTTAAACCCCTAGGTTACCCTAGTAGACGAGTTGTAGTCTCGTGAGGGTTTGCAGTGAATATACCCACAAAATTCGGTCAACTTGCCAAATTAAAGAAGTCAGTAAATAACTAAATTCACTTGATAACTTTTAGATAATCTAATTGGAGCCAGTTATCACTCAAGAAAACATTTTTATATATAACTCTAAGGTATATTTTTAAGAAAATCTTCCCATTGTAGCAATACAAAACCAAGCCAAACTTAGAAATTTAATTTAAAAGTTTTGAAAAGAACATGCTAAGTCTTTGTTTTAAATAATTTTTAAGTTGCTTGATCTAAAATATTTTCCAAGACCATATATACAACTATAAAACATTAAATTTTTTTTAACTCTTTCTTTCTTGGTGATTTTTTTCTACTTTAACGGGCTTTCTAAGTGATCATTTAACGAGTTTTGGGCCAATGGATCCCAACCCAATTGGGCTTAGGTCATTAAGTATGAAAATACTCATTGGACTTAATTACTCGGTCAGCTTAGGCTTTATAAGATAGAATCACCTACAATACAAGAGTTTTTTTTCTTTTTGGTGCCCATTTTTCGCACTCTTCTTTTGCAAATTTAATTTTGTATATGTATATATATTTTGAAAATATGTAAATCAAGACACTTTGAAAAAAAATTATTTTCAACTATAAGTTAAGCATGCAAAAATTTCATTATTTTAAATAAAAATCCAAGTTAAGACTTAAGTAAAGTATACTACTTTGAAAATTATTTCTTAAGAAATTTATTTAGAGTTATAAAAAAAAGTAAACTTAAGTAAATAACCAACTAGGGATTAGAAAATTTCAAATTTATCAAATAAATCAATTATTACATAACTCCATCAATTTGGCAAGTGACGCTATTTTTATAATTTTTTTAAAGAAAAAGGGGGGAAAACAAAAAATGTAACTAAAAATGTAAAATAAAAAGAAAAAATAACTAATTCCCACCCCCACACCTAAATTTTGCATTGTCCTCAATGCAAACTCTATGATGCATAAAATAAAGCAGATAAGAAGTGAAGCACTTACATTTGGTTGGCTGATAAAAATCTGTAATTACCTTTGGTCTGAGGAGGATGAAATCAAAAATTTATTTTTTTTTCTCTCTTTTTTTTCTTTTCTCTTTTTTCTTTTTTTTTCTTTTTTTTCTTTTTTTTCTTTTTTTAACAACTGAACAAGAAACTCTCAAATGAGAGAAGAATAAATTCTTTTTATTATTCTAAAGTAAACAAAATAAACAATGTAGAATGAAATATTTAACATGAAGAGTTTCTGTTCAACATTGAATCATACCTTACTGTTGAAAATTCTTCCCCGGATTTTAAACAAATTCAGAATGATATAATCAATAATGTGAATTTCCAAGCATTTCGGGGTGTTCAGTAATTCTTACAACAAAGTAAGGTAGGTATTATTGGTGTCATGCATTTTGCATTTCTTAATGAACTTAGACTCTTGTACTGTGAAGTTTTATTTTCTAACAACCAATTCTTCTGTGAAGTTCTGAAAATTTGGTTGTTGATTATTCTCTAAGAATTTAAGTTCATCAAGAAAGAGTTCTTCAAAGTTTAATTCAAAGCAGCAAATGTTTAACACAGTTTTATTATTCTCAAGGACCTGGTCTGCTTCTTCCAAAAACTCTAACTCTTCATCAAAAATTTCCTCAAAACTCAAATCAGACTCTTCTTCTTCTTCTTCTTCTTCTAATCTTTCCTGAATGTAGTTTATTTCTAGAGGCTGATTATTTGGTTGGTCCCCTGGATTAAAAATGTTGAGATCAGCAGTCAAATTCCCAAAGGACAGCTTCATTTGACCAGTTCTACAGTTGATGAGAGCATTAGAAGTGGCTAAGAACGGTCGTCCTAAGATGACAGGTGTCTGTCCTTTAGGATTGGAAACAGGTTGTATTTCCAAGACTACAAAATCTACTGGAAAAATAAAATCTCCAACCTTAATCAGAACATCCTCTAACTCACCCATAGGGACCTTAACAGATCTATCAGCCAACTGTAAGGTGCATTTGGTTGGGTTCAGCACACCTAGCCCTAATTGCTGGTAGACTGAATATGAAAGTAAATTAACACTGGCCCCTAAGTCTAAAAGCGACTTATCAATGTGAGTATTCCCAATGATACATGAAATGATGGGGGAACCTGGATCTTTACGTTTCAAAGGTATGGGATTTGATAGCATTTCACTGATATTGGCGGCTAAAAAGACTTTCTTTGGAACATTTATTCGCCTCTTCTTAGTGCACAATTCTTTTAAAAATTTAGCATAAGATGGAATTTATTCAATTACATCTAAGAGAGGAATGTTGACCTTAACCTGCTTGAATGTTTCTAGGATCTTCTCCTCCTGAGGAGAGTGTTTCCTAGACCTGAGTCTATCTGGAAAGGGAGCAACTGGTCTAAATCTATCAAAAGCAGGCTCAGGTTCGGGTTCAGGTTCTTGGTCATCTGAAGGGAGTGATTGTTGAATAGATTCATCAGAAGGAGAAGAAGAAGGATTTTGTATTGGATCAAAAGTTTGACTTGGAGGAGTTCTTACTTGATTATCGACCTGTCTACCTGACCGAAGTGAATGGATTGCATTCACTTGAGCTTCATAGGATGAACTGCATCCTGTGTTATTAGGGTTAACCACGGGTTGACTCGAAAATTTTTCTTTCTCTCTTTCACTCACGGCACTAGCTAGTTGACCAAGTTGGGATTCTAATCTAGCTATAGCTTGAGTGTTAGAGTTGAACATTTGTCCAGTGGATTGCATGAAGGAATTCAGCGTGCTAGACGTTTGAGTCGACATATTCGTGGTTTGAGTAGAGGCCTTAATTATGGTTTCTAAACCCCTTTCCAAGACATTGAGACGTTTATCCTGATCTGGATTGTGAGGAGTCTGAATTACAGCTTGATGAAGGGGAGACTGATTTTGATATGGCAGATTGGGTTGTTAAAATTGTGAATGAGAAGTGAACGGAACTGTGTTTCCCCAAGGAAAATGTTGGGTTGAAGCGGGAGTGAAGTGTTGAGTTCCGGGAGAATTTCCTTGATTCCATGCAAAGTTGGGATGATTTCTCCAACCTGGATTGTAGGTTGGAGAAAATGGATTATTTCTAGGGTTCTGGAATGCAGCGTTCATCTGTTCTAATGTATTGTTGTTTCCTAGGAGAGGACATTCCTCTGAAACGTGGGTAGGAGACTAACAATTATGACATCTGTTGACCCTATAGTTTTGATGATGATTTGGCAAACAATTCATTAC
>BQKN01043128.1:0-10409 GCA_022839385.1 Asparagus kiusianus
CAGATTATCTTCACTTGCCGAGCTCCGCTCTTCTATTACTTCTTGTGGGACCAAGATAGATCGGCTTAGAAAAGAACTCCGCGAAGAAGAGGAGACTTTTGGCATTCTTCAGATGACAGAAGCACAGGACCAGCAGACCTGTACGGCTTTGTCCGATGAGTTGAAGTCCTTGAAGCAGAAGCTATCCGAGACAGAAGAGACTGCTGCGAAGACTTCGGCCGCCACTGAGGAGTCTATCAGGGCTGAGCTTATTCAAGCTTATGATGATAAGCTTTCTAAGCTCAGTCAGCAGATTTTTAGCCACGGGCTTGATGTTTGATTTTATCTGCTGTGTACTTTGACTTTTGACTCTTTTAGTGAATCTCCTTTTTATCTTTATTATGATTCGTCATTCCGTTTGAAATGATTGACCACAATACTCATAGGATTTTTGGCAAACCCTCAGCCATCAACGGGTTTGATGTGCCTTTACCGACTACCGTTTGAGTCGGGCTAGCATGCGATTTGTTTAAATCCGCTCGCATGTAACGTTGCGCTCAGAGATTGAATTCTCTGAGACTTCGTGCTATGATGTCGAATACATAGACTTCGCCATTATTACGGGAATAGGCTACCCGGCGACACGTGTTAGGTGTTGGCTTTAGGATTTTTGGCCAACCCCCAGCCTCTAACGGATTTGATTAGCCTTTACCGACTACCGTTTGAGTCGGGCTAGCGTGCAGATTGTCTAAATCCGTTCCACACGTTACGTTAAGCTAAAAGAGTTAACTTTTTTAGTGCTACGATATTGAATACGTAGACTTTGTCTTTCTCCTGTGAAAAGACTAAACAGCAACGTGTATGAGACGTTGACTTAGGATTTTTGGCAAACCCTCAGCCTTCAACGGGTTTGATGTGCTCTTACCGACTACCGTTTGAGTCGGGCTTACGTGTGGATTGTTTTAATCCGTTCCGCATGTGATGTTGTGCTAAAGGAATGAACTCCCTTAGACTTTGTGCTACAACTTTGAATATGTAGACTTTGCCATTGTCATGGGAATAGGCTACCCAGCAACGTGTGTTAGACGTTGGCTTATCCCTACTTAGGCTTCGGGATAAAGGTCCCCAGAGTCAGACTCTGGTATCTTTTTCTACGGGTAAAGATCAAACCGGCGACGCGTGCTAGGCCTCGACATATCCTTTCTTAGGATTCAGGATGAAATTCCCCATGCGTATGAGGCATGGATTTCGGTGTTATTAATAACAACCAGCCACAATGTTGAATATGCGGACGGGTGTTCTTTTTAACGGTTAAGAACTAACCGGCCGCGCGTGTTAGGCGCGGACTTATCCTTACTTAGGTTTCAGGATAAAATACCCCAGAATCGAACTCTGGTGTCTTTCTCAATCGGAAAAAGACTAAACCGGCAGCGCGTGTTAGGCGCAGACTTATCCCTGCTTAGGTTTCGGGATAAAATACCTAGGATGAATCCTAACTTGGTAAACTTTGGAAAAAGAGTTGGTGTGGGGAAGGAAGAATTTTATATTCTATTCCCCGAACAAGGAAGGAAGAATTTTATATTCTATCCCTTGATTCTGGAAAGGAAGAATTTTATATTCTATTTCCAGTGCAAGAAGGAAACTAGAAGTGGGATCTCCACTCCGAGAATCTGGAAGATACTGACAAACTTTCCTTTTATAGGATTGGTTATCAGATCGAAAGATGAGTTCTTCGTTTATCGAAGAGAAATTTCAACTTCAGTTACAACCATAAAAAGGTTGAACCCAAGAGAAAAGAAATGGAGTTCTTTTGTTCATCGAAAGGGGACTCCGAACTGAGAGTGAACCTTTTTGGTGGACTCACTGTCAATTGAAATTGATCAGTGAGGGATTTTGGTGGTAAAAAATAAAATTGGGTTATCCTCTAGCATATTAAATGTAATATTCTTCGAGGAACTTCCCGATAAATGAGTTGTCCTGAATGTACTAGGGATAGTACTTTTTCAAAAACTTCCCATTTATTGGCATTAATTGCCTGTTACCCTCTAAAGAAATTAAGCGATAAGCACCGTTTGAATAGACTGTGTCTATTACGAACGGTCCTTCCCACTTAGGTTCGAATTTACCTTTCTTCTTAGAGGTGAGGATTATCGGTCGGCGCGCAGCGAGGACCAAGTCTCCTTCTTTGAAGCTTCTTTGGCGAACCCTTTTGTCAAAAGCCCTGGATATCCTAGCCTGGTAGAACTCGATGTGTTGTTGAGCTTCCAAGCGCTTTTCGTCCAGCCTTTCGAGTTCCCCGAGACGCTTCTGATGCTGTTCTTCGGCTGTCATCTCTGTTGCGAGAGCAATCCGAAGGGAGGGAATTTGAATCTCCAACGGTAGCACAGCTTCGCATCCGTAGACCAACGAATATGGAGTAGCTCCCGTAGGTGTGCGTATGGTAGTGCGATAAGCCCAGAGTGCTTCTCCGAGTTTATCGTCCCAATCTCGCTTGTTAGTTTTCGCGAGCTTTGACAGAATCTTGATGATCGTCTTGTTGAAGGCCTCAGCTAATCCGTTAGCGGCAGGGTAATAAGGTGTTGACGAAGCATCTTGGATCTTGAACTTGTCACAGAACCGGATGAAGGCGTTGCTTATGAATTGCGGACCGTTGTCATGAATGATCCGCCTCGGCACGCCATGTCGGCATATGACGTGATGCTTGATGAAGTTGATGACGTTGTTCGTCTTTACTTCTTTAAGCGGAATGGCTTCAGCCCACTTTGAAAAGTAGTCGGTGATAGCAAGGATGAATCGATCACCTTTGACTGAAGGCGGGAAGATGGGACCGACGATGTCCATACCCCATGTCTCGAATGGCCAAGACGTGGTTGACGTGTGTAACCGCTCCGGTGGTTGGTGCATATAATTTGCATGCACTTGACAAGCGTGACACTCTCGAGCGTACTCAGTCGCGTCACGAACCATTGTTGGCCAGAAATATCCCATTCTTCTGATTCGATCATACAGCTTGGGACCAGGCTGATGCGCACCGCATTCTCCTTCATGTGCTTCCTTAAGAACTTCTTTTGCTTCTTCACTCGAAAGGCATCGGAGAAGCAAGTCATCGTACCCCCGGCAATATAGCGTACGGGTCTCGGTATTGTAAAAGAACCGTGGTGCTCTTCGGCGGATAGATTCTTTTTCTTTTGCGTCCTCTGGTAAAATGTCGTATTGTATGTAATCAATAATGGGGAAGCGCCAATCTCGGGACTCAGACCCGATTTGGGTTGAGTTCACCTCTTTAGCGTTCTCGTTTTTATCATCCTCCTCTTCAATATCCATGTCGTATATGGGTACGCAGAGTTGGTGTGATCTTACTGTGACTAACAGTTCAGTTTCGGGCGGTTGCGCGAGTGATACTGCTAGTGCTGCCAGTGCATCTGCATAAGCGTTCTGAAGACGCGGGATGTATTCAATGTAAAATTCTTCAAAAGAATCTGCCACTCTGACGGCCTCTTGGTGGTATGGAATCAGATCTGGGTTTCTGACTTCATATTCCCCACGAACTTGGTTGACAATTAGTTGAGAATCCCCAAAGGCTTCGAAATATTCGACCCCCAGCTCTTTGGCGAAACTGAGTCCTATGAGGAGTGCGTTATACTCGGCTACATTGTTAGAGCATGGACTCGTCAGCGAATAAGCTCGAGGTATCACGTGCTTCCCTGGGGAAACTAAGACAACTCCAACTCCAGAGGTGACCTTAGGACATCCCGGAGTCACTGCTTTATTGACTGCTCTCGAGGCACCATTAAAATATAACTGCCATACTTGTTGGTGTGATGTGGTATTAACCTCGTGGGTTTCATCTGGCAAGTCATCGTATACTTCCACCGTATCTGTTGTCGGGCTTGCCGCCAAGAGATCACAAATCGCCTGTCCTTTGACCGACTTCTGCTGTTTGAAGTGTAGATCATATTGGGACAAGAGAAGGGCCCACTTTGCCAACCGCCAATTCATCGAACCTGGTTGAGTCATGAACACTCGTACCGGATTAACATTAGCGATGACGTAAATCGTCTGGCCGACTAAGTAGTGTCGCATCTTCTGCACCGCAAACACCAATGCAAGACATTCTTTCTCGATCATTGGGTATCGAGACTCGGCTCCTATCAAGGTCCGACTTAGATAATAGACTGCCTGTTCGTGACCATTATCATCGTCTTGTGCTAATAAAGCACTTATCGAATGGTTCATCGCCTTGATATAAATCAAGAACGGTTTACCTGATTTTGGTGCAACAAGAACAGGTGGATTCATTAGATATGCCTTGATATCTTCGAATGCCTTCTGGCAAGCATCGTCCCAAATAAACGATACGCCTTTCTTGTTTAGCTTTGAAAATGGTTGGCACTTCCCAGAAAGATTTGAAATGAATCTCCGGATATACGCCAGACGCCCTTGCAATCCTCTGAGTTCCCTTAGGTTTTTCGGGGGTTGCAATTCATTTATTGCCTTTACCTTGTCTGGGTCGATATGTATACCCTTGGTGGTAACGACGAATCCAAGGAATTTTCCGCTGGACATTCCGAGGAAGGATTTTGTGGGATTCATCTTCAATTGATGACTCCGCATGAGATCAAACATTGTTCTCAAGTCCTTGATGTGATCTTTTTTGCTGCGGCTTTTCACCACCAAATCATCAACGTAGCATTCAACTGTTTTCCTGAGGTGTTTCTGGAAAATCTTAGTCATCGCTCGTTGGTACGTGGCACCCGCATTCTTCAGACCGAATGGCATCACCGTGTAGCAGAAAATACCGAGGGGCGTTCTGAATGCCGTATGCTTTTCGTCATCCGGGTGCATCTTGATTTGGTTATACCCCGAAAAGCCGTCCATAAAGGACATTCTTTCGAATCCGCACGTATTGTCGATAATGACGTCCGTGATTGGGAGAGGAAAATCATCTTTTGGACATGCTTCGTTCAGATTCCTGAAGTCGATGCAAATCCTGATTTTGCCATTCTTCTTCATGACTGGAACGATATTGGCTAACCAGTCTGGATGTTGTTCTTCCCGGATAAATCCTGAGTCGATCAACTTTTTAACTTCAGCCTCGATGGCTTCCATGATCTGCGGACGAAACCGTCTTTGCTGTTGCTTGACAGGTTTGGCATCCGGCTTGATGTCGAGGCGGTGCATTGCCACATTGGGATCGAGCCCTGGCATGTCTTCGTAGTTCCAGGCGAAGACGTCGATATATTCTCTGATCAAGGCAATTAATTCCTCCTTTTCATCTGATGGAAGACTACCACTGATGAATATGGGCTTTGGATTGTCTTCATCACCCATATTGATTTGGACTACCTCGTCTTCGGTGGGTGGCTCTCTCTGTTCGAACCTATCACCATATTGCATGTTCAGGTGATGAACCCATGGGTCCTCCCACGTTTGCATTTGATCGTCGTTCTCCATTGTAGATGGATCAGCCGTAGTCATGTTCGTCATTAAGGCCTTGAACACCTCTCCCAAACTTGTGTCGGAATCTTCAGCTGAAGAATCTGGCAAATATCCCTCCTTAGCCTTGTTAGCAATTTGATCGATGATCTGCCAGCCACATTCGTCATCTGACGAAACGTAGCCTAAGCCCCTCTTGTGACGATAATAGCCCTCCGGTTTACCCTTTGGTACATATGCCGCTTTGACTGGGACACGGGAACCTCGATCGAAGTACAGACCTTCTCCGAGTGTGAAATCATATCCTTGTCTTTCCATGAGCTTGCGCGCTTCTGGACTGTACTTAGATAGATGTAAACCAGATTTGTCACCATCTTCATCCTCTCTTAGGAAATGATCTGGCACCGGACGACTTTCTCCTTTACCGAAGATCACTTCTTTTTGTCCCCCTACTTTGGCGGGAATAATCTGAGTTGTTCCGAAAGAGTGTTGGAGACGCTTCTTCGTTACATACGACGATCGGAGCGGCATACACAATTCGGGATTATCGTACAATCCCTTTATCACATCATCAAAAGACAAGGAGTACTCTAAACCATTATTTATTTCAGGTTCGGCAAGTTGCCAGTTACAACCGCCATCTGACGACTGTTCGTCGTCGAGATTGATTACAAAGGGTACAATGTCATTAAAAACAAAACCACCATTGTAATCGAATCCGGCTTCGGAATCAGCTTCTTCTCCGCTGTCCGTGCCTTGGACCGATGGTTCCGTGTCGGATTCATTACCATAAAGGAGAGAATCTGTGAAATAATTCTCGTACCCTTTGAATGGTTGCTTATCCGCGACCACCGTCCTAACTCTACCATCTGCGTCGACATATTTCAGACACTGATGGAGAGTGGAGGGAACTATAACATTACTATGGATCCAAGGCCGACCCAATAGTAAGTTATAGGATGTCTCAGCATCAATCACGTAGCACGTGACCTCCGTCTTTAAATCGCCCATTTGGCACTTTATCCGGATTTTACCCAAAGGTCTTGACCCGCTAGTGTTGAATCCGTATATAACTGTGCCTGTAGACGCCAACTTGCTGACTGGAATGCCAAGGCTGTGCATCAGTCGAAGTGGCATAATACTCACAGCGGAACCCGGATCTACTTGGATCCGGTTGACTTCGCTGGAGCCAATGTACCCGACGAAGTACAGGGGCCGATCGTGGTTTGAATTCTTCGTCTGCATATCCTCTTTGGTGAAGGTGATGCAGGGAATGTTTTTAGCTGCCACATTGCACTGTTGGGCTAACATATCCAGTTCTTCAGGAACTGGTTTGACCCTTGTGAGGAACACTTCTGAATCTGCCAAGGCTTCCTGCAAGGCTTCTCTAGTCTCCTTGGATAACCGCAGCAGCTCGTACAATGTTATCCACGCTGGAATGTTGGCTAGCTGAGCCATAATGTCGAAGGCGCGAGGGTTTTTTGAACTCTCCGGTTTGTCTTTTCCAATCGGATGACTGAAACGAGACTGCTTCGGATCCTGTACCTCCTCGGGCCTCTTTTCCTTCTGTTTGTCAACCGGTTGTCGTCGAACATCTTCAGCCGGTTTGGGAATTGGGATCACCCCCATCTCTGTGATAGTCTTGGCTGGTCCCTATTTTGTCACTCCTAGCTTAGCTGCTTGTTCATTATGTGACGGATAGTTGAAGTGGTACTGATTCCCACTTCGGGTTGCAAAGACTTCCTGTTCCTCGTCGGAGAGTGGAAAAGCGGTGATCCTTTCATCATCTTCACCCGGGACAGTAGAGACTCCATAACAAGACTTCCCTTTCCCTTTGGACTTCTTCTTGGATGACGATCCAGCCCATTGTTCATCTCCAATTAGGTCGGGGTGCACCCAGAGAATTTCACCGTTCGGGGCCGTGTGTGGCACGAGTCCCTTTTTGCGTTGTCCGTGCGGATCGTCGTTCACCGTCTTCATCCCGACTTTGGTGACGCGCTTAGGCTCGAACCAATCTGTAGGCACCGATCCAAAACTGATGGACACTGCATTTGCTCCCATATTCTTGGCCGGCTTCGGAGTTATGACTCCTACATCGATCAAGGCCTGGATCTTGTCCTTGAGGTGGTAGCAGGATTTCGTAGGGTGGTGGACCGCTCTGTGATACGCGCAGTACCTCGGGTCTGTCACCTTGGTGGCTCCTTCATGATCCACAATCACAGGCAGCTGGATTTTGTTGTTCTCCAACAGATATTTGAAGATGCCGGGAACTTCGTCATCTTTGAAGGAGTAAATTTTGGGAAACCTCGGCTCTGAAGACTTTTGCTTCTGAGGCCGTTGCTGCCAATGGGGCTGCGATTGCTGTGGAGCTCGTTGCTGCTGCTGCTGCTGCTGCTGTTGCTGAGGTTGCAATTGAAAGGTTTGGTTAGCATCAACAGCATTAACCTGAGCTTTACCTTTTCCCTTCTGATTGAAGTTCTGCTTTGGAGGATTTGTAGCCGGTTGGCCTCTTTCCACCTTCTTCCTCCTGAGGAACCGCTCAGCTTGCTCGCCTCGGACCTTCAAGTCCTTCCACGTCTTGGATGGTGCTGTACCCATTGCTTCCAAAACATCCAGCGAGAGGTTGTTGTGGCAGGTTTGGAGGATGAATTCCTCGCTGATCGGGTCCCGGCAATTCATCGCCTTATTCCGGAACCTTTTGACGAAGACTTCGACCAATTCTCCGTCCTTCTGCTTTTCATCAAGCAACGACCCGATTGAAATTTCGGTGTCATCATCGAAGAAATTCGCGAGGAATTTCGTCTCCATGTCATCCCAGCTGTTTATGCTTCCTGGCTTGAGGCGACGATACCAATCGAAGGCAGCTCCGCGAAGAGTGCCGACGAATGACCGCACCATCAGAGGCTCATTGCCAGAGATGACTCCCAAGTGCGATTTAAAATAAATCAAATGCTGAGTTGGTGAACCCATCCCATTAAACGGCGTGAAGTTAATTAGACTAAACTTGGCCGGATATGGGATCAATTCCCACTCTCTTGGGTAGGGACAGGGAATGCCCGTCTTTTTAGTCTCTTGAGCAGAAATCAATATGTTGATTTTGTTCTCGAGATTCTTAATTTTTAGGCTTTCACCTGTGTCTTCACTGGTATTATCATTACCACTCCCTGGATTGATGGGAGGGTTATTAGCGTTGCGAGCTTCATTTGTGCCCTCCTCCTCCAGGTTATTCTGGTTGGGCTGACTTGGTTCGCCTTGTTGGTGCCTCAATGCATGAAGTTGTTGGTCATGCATCTCTCTCATGTTCTGCATGGCCATTTGCATTTCGAACCGGAAGGTCTCCTGTTGTTTGGCCATGGCATCTTCAAGCATCTTGGCCACCTGCTCCGCGCTTATCATGAGTGACTCGCGGGGCTGTCCTTCGCTGGACACGGTGTTGTCAGATGCAACTGCTGAGCCAGCATCTGATTCTTCATCTCCCGAAGGTACTCTTGTTCGGACTCTACCATACGTCGCGCGAATGATAGCCCCAGATTGTAAACGAGTCCTGGGTCGGGATGTTTCTGGAATCGTCTCGGGGTTATCCTGAGCCGTTGTTCCTGTGCTGGTCATGTTAGCGGTGACCCTTGAATGTTCACCGTCCTGGACCATCGTTCTTTTTCTTCGGAAACGCCTGGGCCTTGGCTTTGGCGCTTCATTGCTGAGTCTCTCAAACACGGAAACTCTTTCGGGGACTGTCTTTACACAGTTGCATTCAGACAGTACTGCCCGAATGAGATTTGAACAAGGACATTGACTCCCGAATCTTCGAGGGCTCCTCTTTCTAGATTTGTTCGTACCCCCGGCACGATAGTACAGCTCATCTGTTTGGAGGTCAGAGCAAGCTATCGTGTGTTGGCACGACCTCTCAGGTATAACGTTGTCGTCATCAGATGACAACGTTTCCTTCTGAGGAATAATTGTCTTTTTCGGGCTCTCGAGAGTTATACGCCTCGAAACGCGTCTTCGTGGACGTGAATCTTCAGCGGAATCTTGCACTTGAATGCGCAAGGTTGTGCGCTTGGGTGCCGCGGTTTGCTCCGAGTGTTGAGGGTTGCGGCGACCCCCAGTATGCTGTATTGGTTGGGACTTCTTCACTGGCCCCAAGCGTTCCTGAATTGGGGCTTTACCTTGTTCCTTCGGAAGTGGGCCGAGGCGCTCCAAAACTGATCTTTTCTTCTGGGATGGTCCTGCGGGATCTCCCAGGGTAGTTGCGGCAATCACCGGCTGTTTGGATTGACTTGCCGGCGTCCGAACTTTTGGAGGCTGCGGGTTTTGCTTTTTAGCCTGAACCGCTTCAGACTTTGGCCTCCAAATCTTGCGAGTAGGTGGCGGCTTTTTGACCACCTCCTTCTGCAGCTTGCGACGGGCTTCTTCAGCTTTGGCCCGTGCTTGCGTGGACAACGCGCGGCGCTTGCGGATGCGCTCCTCCAGAGTTGAGCGATTCCGTTTGACACGGACCCACTCCATTGTCGATGGTTTGGAAGAACCACCCTGCATTTGCTGTTGAGGCTGTTTGCCTCGTTTGTTCTTCAGATCCGCATGATAGCGGACCCCGTCAACGGACTCCATGGCCTTGGCGAATTGCTTCGCGAGGCGTTGACGCTGCCTCTGGCGGGCTCTCTTGGAGAGAGTCACCACGCCTTCAATGGCGGATTTGACCTTCTTTGAGGTCGGTAGGGCCTCACCTAACGCAGCTTCGGCGTCGGTTGGGGTGAGGTCGTCGTTGGTGGCTTCAGCTTCATCACACCAACGGACTTTTCTCCTGGAGGAGAACTTCTGGAACTTCTTGGACTTGGGGGAGGCGGCAGATCCGGACGAGGACACGTACTCCTCGTATTTCTGCTGGTCGAATTCGTACTCGACCTCCTCCACCACCGGGATCGAGATCCGCGGCTGCGACACTCCAGCTTCGGCAGCGAAGCTGGTGGCTCCCACTGTGGTCGCCAGATTGTTCG